>CAUYPK010087680.1:0-39471 GCA_963574355.1 Loris lydekkerianus | reverse complement strand
TCACAATATAACAAAGACATCTGTACCAGAATGTTTATTGCAGCCCAATTCATAATTGCTAAGTCATGGAAGAAGCCCAAATGCCCATTGACCCACGAATGGACTAGCAAACTGTGGTACATGTATACCATGGAATACTATGCAGCCTTAAATAAAGATGGAGACTTTGCCTCTTTCATGTTTACATGGATGGAGTGGGAACATATTCTCCTTAGCAAAGTAACCCAGGAATGGAAGAAAAAGTATCCAATGTACTCAGCCCTACTATTAAGCTAAACTATAGCTTTCACATGAAGGCTATAACCCAACTATACCACAAGACTTTGGGGAAAGGACCAAGGACGGGGAAGGGAGGGGGGAGGTTTGGGTGGAGGGAGGGTACTGGGTTGGGCCACATCTATGGTGCATATTTTTATCTATAATTAAAAATAAAATAAAATTAAATAATAAAAATACTAGAAGAGAATGCAGGGAAAACCCTTGAAGAAATCGGTCTGGGCGAGTATTTTATGAGGAGGACCCCTCGAGCAATTGAAGCAGCTTCAAAAATATACTACTGGGACCTGATCAAACTAAAAAGCTTCTGCACAGCCAAGAACAAGGTAAGTAAAGCAAGCAAACAGCCCTCAGAATGGAAGAAGTTACTTGCAGGATATGTCTCCGACAAAGGTTTAATTACCAGAATCCACAAAGAACTCAAACGTATAAGCAAGAAAAGAACAAGTGATCCCATTGCAGGCTGGGCAAGGGACTTGAAGAGAAACTTCTCTGAAGAAGACAGGTGCACAGCCTACAGACATATGAAAAAATGCTCATCATCTTTAATCATCAGGGAAGCACAAATAAAAACTACTTTGAGATATCATCTAACTCCAGTAAGATTAGCCTATATCACAAAATCCCAAGACCAGAGATTTTGGTGTGGATGTGGAGAAAAGGGAACACTTCTACACTGCTGGTGGGAATGCAAATTAATACATTCCTTTTGGAAAGATGTTTGGAGAACACTTAGAGATCTAAGAATAGATCTGCCATTCAATTGTATAATTCCTCTACTAGTCATATACCCAGAAGACCAAAAATCACATCATAACAAAGATATTTGTACCAGAATGTTTATTGCAGCCCAGTTCATAACTGCCAAGTCAAGCCCAAGTGCCCATCGATCCACGAATGAATTAATAAATTGTGGTATATATACACCATGGAATATTATGCAGCCTTAAAGAAAGATGGAGACTTTACCTCTTTCATGTTTACATGGATGGAGCTGGAGTATATTATTCTTAGTAAAGTATCTCAAGAATGGAGGAAAAAGTATCCAATGTACTCAGCCCTACTATGAAACTAATTTATGGCTTTCACATGAAAGCTATAACCCAGTTATAACCTAAGAATAGGGGGAAGGGGGAAAGGGAAGGGAAGGAGGAGGGTGGTGATCGGAAGAAGGGTGATTGTTGGGATTGCACCTGCAGTGCATCTTACAAGGGTATATGTGAAACTTAGAAAATGTAGAATGTAAATGTCTTAACACAATAACTAAAAAATGCCAGGAAGGCTAGGTTAACCAGTGTGATGAAAATGTGTCAAACCGTGTGTAAACCAGTGTATGGTGCCCCATGATCACATTAATGTACACAGCTATGATTTAATAAAAAAAAAATTAAAATAAAATAAATAAATAAATAAAAAGAAAATACGAATTTGAAAATTCAGTTCTTACTATTGACTCAACTACTATTAAAACAACACATAGTCACTATAACAGACACATTTTCCTTTCTCATGCACATTTGAAAACAATGGTAAATGTCCTACAGCAAACACAGAACTGACCACCAACAAAGTTCAAGATTTTAATTTAAAAGAATAATTTATCTAATACAATTATAATGAGTTGTGAATCAAGGAGTAAATAATTAAACAAGAAAAAAAATCTTGATTTCCCCATATTTTCAAAACTAAAGCACCTCCTAGCCACCACCTACTGAAAAATCTTCTATTAGAAAAATGAATTATGGAATGTCCATTATAAAAATAAATATATAGACTAGATAAAAGCCTTTAGATAAATCAGTGGAAGTAGAAAAGCAATAGCAATATGAATTTGAAAAAAAAAATCCAGGGAATTGTTATAGGTAAAGGCAGAATAATAGAAAACAACCCCCAATCCAATGGACAGAGTCAAAAGTGAGTTTCTGTAAAAAAGAATAAAGAGAATAAACCTTTGGTGAGACTCTACCACTGCCCAAGAATAGGGATTAACAATATCAGGCTTAAAATGTAAAGACGAAGCATTTGAGAGCTGAAAATACTTTTTAAAAGATGACATTGTTATAACTATGCCAATACATTTTAAAGGTTAGGGGATTGGGGCAAATTCCTGGAAGACTTAACCTGTCAAAAAAGATAACCAAACTGTGGAAAGTCATAAATGGCAATCAACCACCTCATGAAATTCAGTAGTGAACAAAATTGTTCCAAAAAAATTATGAAGAAGGCTACAAGGATGAAGCTTGCCAAATATACCACGTACAAAATGTATGTTCAAACCACATTGTGTGACTAGGAAAAAAGAGTATTTTATTAACCACATAATCAAGTTAGCACAACCTTTAGAATAGAACTCATTTTATGCAAAGCCTTATGATAAGTCTCTATATTTTATGCAATTAGTGAGCAATAATCTGTACAAAATGGTAAACATAAATTCTACACTACACAAAAGATTCAAGCAACTGATGAAGAGAATATCTCAAACATGCAAGGTGAATTTAAGGGAAGCTGCATCTGTATGATTAGCCATAGTAATAGATTAAAGGAGAAAATCAATAATCACTTCAACAGATAACATAATGTGATACAATTCAATGTATGCTTGAAATTTTAATTTCATAGCAATAGAAACTCCTAACCTTTCTATAATGAAAATATATGCAATGTTAACAGTATTACTTTAATGGTTAAATGTTGAAAGTTTCCCTTTAAGATTGGATGTGAGTAAAAACATCTGTTCTCATCAATTCTATTCCTCATGTTTGTGCATAAGTTTTATTACAAAGAAAGAAAATAAAATTTACAACAATTAGTTTCAACATTTTTTATTATTGCAATCTCATGTAAATTCTAAAAGGAAGTATAATATAGACAAAACTACAGTATTTGAATTGTTAAGTGGAAATTTATAGCATAAAAATATGGTGAAGCTAGGAGTTATACATTAAAATGTATAAATCCTCTAGTTAGAATAAATTAATCTAAATATGAGTGAAGAATTTTCAAATTACAATGAGCATACGTTAGTTTGAAATAAAGGGTGTTATCTTTACAACAGAATGATGCTAGGAAAACAAATTAATAATAACAGCAGAAGAGAAAACAGAGGTAAAAAATGAAATTAGAGTGATTGCAAATGTAAATAAGTCCCAATTCATGTCCTGAGAATAAAGAAACCATAGAGCATGATACATCTACTTGAACACGTGGAATTGAATAGAATTTTCAAATACTTCTTAAGAATAAACAAAAAGGTCAAAATACAATGAAGAAACTGACACTCCTTCAAAATAAAACTCGATTACAGAAAAGCTCAGATTGTAAGAGCTCTTAGAGACAGTGAAAAATGAAAGAAATGAAAGGATGAAGCTACATATAAACAAGGAAAGAGAAAAAGTGACAATATAAATAAGAACAAATACATGTATATCATAACTGTAAATATATTTAAAAGAGGAATCTGAAAATGGTTTGAAGTCTCTGTAAGGAAGAATAGCATGGCAATGGGAATAAGGAAAATGTCTTTATACCTCTCTGCTTCTGAGTGTGCAGAATCCTCAGAACAGGCAGGTGGCTTCCCTTAGACACTGAGGCTTCTTGGAAGGGCTGGATCCGATCAGCAATAACTGTATATTAGGGACAGATGGCAGGACTTCTCCTCTCAGTGGACATCCATCACCTTGTCCCCTGATGCTTCAATGACCTTGTTTATCGTGCATGAAACTGAATTGCCCAGAGGAGCACCAAGTTATGTTCCCAGAAGCAAAATGATTCTCCTGGTAAATAATTTAGGTACATTAATCAGGAGTACAAAGTCATCATCTGAGGATGTTATGTCTTCTCAAGTTGAACTACATTAGAAGGTAAATCTCAGGATCTAGAAAGTCATGAAAAATTACATTTCATTCAGTTGGTGGAAATGACCTCAGCCCTTCATATAATCTGACAACTGAGGTAGACAAGAACACACTCTTTTTCACTGGAGCCTGATGTGTCTCATGCTTTTGTGGTGTGTTTTAACGTTCTGTATGTTACATAAAGCATAAGCAAAATTCGGAGAGCTGAGGTTTTCTTAAGTTTCGTCCATGTTGTAGCATGTGTCAGAATCCCCCCCTTTTTTGGCAAAGCTGAATAATATTTTCCTTTATGTATATACCACGTTTTTTTAATTTTAAAAAATTCAAGGTGTACAAATCTTTTGGGCTCCACTGATTACTTTGCAGCGCTTGAGTCCCAGCTATAGGTGTCTATCACTGTAGTGTTGATGATACTCATTAGTTAGGTTTTTGTCTCCCCCTGCCTCCCCCTTTGCCTTTGGTTGATTTCCACCAAGGTTTACTTTACTAACATTCATAGGTTAGCTGCAATTTCATCGTGCGTACATGTGGTGGTTATTTTTCCATTCCTGGGGTACTTCACTTAGGAGAATGATCTCCAGTTCCATCTGCACTGTTGCAGAAGGCATTAATTCATCATTTTGATGGTGAAATAGTGCTCCATGGTATATATACACATTTTATTAAGCCATTCATGCATTGACAGGCTGTTGAGTTGATTCCACATCTTTGCTACTATAAAGTGTTTGGGAAGAAAGATTTGAGTACAGGAGTCTTTTTGATGAAAAGTCTTGTTTTTCTTTGGGCACACACCTGATAATGAGATTATGGATAGAACCGTGGGTCTATTTTTAGTTCTTTGAGGAATCTCCATACTGTTTCCTATAGGAGTTTAACTAATTTGCAGTCCCACCATCAGTGTATAAGCGTTCCTTTCTCTCAGCATTCACACCAGCATCTATTGTGTTTGGACTTTTTAATAAAAATTCTAACTGGGTAAGGTGATTTCTCATTGCGGCTTTAATTTGCTTTTCCCTGTGGTTAGTGATGGTGAGTCTTTTGTCATCTGTTGATTGGCCATTTGTGCATGTTTCGTTTATAAATTTCTATTCATGTCATTTGCCCACTTTGGGATGAGGTTTTTGCTTTTTTTCTTGCTGATTTCGTTGAGTTCTTTGTAGATTCTGTAGATCAGTGCTATGTGAGCTATATAGTTTGTAGTTATTTTGTCCCATTCTATAGGTTATCTCTTCACTCCATTGATCATTTTCTTGCTATGAAGAAGCATTTCAATCTAATGAAGTCTCATTTGTTTCTTTCTGTTGTTGCTTCATTTGCTGTTGGTGTCTTAGTCATAAACTCCATGTCTTAGCCATGAATTCTTTGGTGAAGCTAACGCTAAAGGAATTTTTCCTACATTTTCTTCTAGAATGTTTATGGTTTTGTGCTTTACATTGAAGGCTTAAACCCGTCTTGAATTACTCTTTGTATATAATGAGGATAGGAATCGTGTTTCATTCTTCTGCATGTGCCTATCCAGTTCCCCCAGCCCTTGTAAATGTGGTTTCCTTTTCTCCATGTTTTTTGTTGTTGTTGCCTGCCTTGTGAAAATCAGTTGACTGTAGGTGTATGATTTTATTTTTGGGTTCTCTATTCTGTTTCAATAGCCTGTTACTCTACTTTTCTATCAGTATCATGCTGTTTTTGTTTCTATACCTTTGTAGTGTAATTTAAAGTCAAGTAATGATGATGCCCCCAGATTTCTTCTGTTTGCTTAAGATTTCTTTGGCTATTTCAGCTCTGTTTTGGTACATAGTAAGCACAGAATTATTTTTTCTAGATCTGTGAAATATGATTATGGCATTTTTATGCGAAATGCACTGAATCTGTAAATCATGTGGGGCACTATGGACATTCTAATGATGTTTCTTCTACCAATCCATGAACATGGTATGTTTTTGTGTTTATTTATACCATGTATGATTTCTTTCATCAGTATTTTGTAGTTCCTTGTAGTGATCTATCAATTCCCTGATTAAGAATATGGATAGCTATTTTATTTTCTTTGTTGCTATTATAAATGGTACTGAGTCCTTGATTTGACTCTCAGATTGACTAGTATGTAGAAATGCTATTGATTTTTGTGCATTAATTTTGTAACCTGAGACTTTGCTGAATTTATCAGCATCTTTTGGTGGAAGGTTTGGGGTTTTCTAGATACACTAGATGTGTTCTAAATTTTTCTGATTAATAAATGACTAGCCTTCTCTGATATCAAATTTCATGTTGATACCTGACCACCAAAGTGATGTTATCAGAAGGTGTAGTGATTTGGGAGGTAATGAAGTCACCATTAGAACAAAGCCTTCTAGAGGGATTAGTGCCCCAGACAGTTGACTTTCCCTCCCACCATATGAGGACACAGTTTAGATACTGAAGAGAATCTGAAAAAGAAGATATTAGTGTGTGAGATGTATCAGATAAGGCTTAATTAAGACTTTGTATGATCATTGAGGAAGAATTTATGTTAAAATCAATTACTATCAATAGTGTTATGATTCCCATTATTAGATACCCTTGGGGGGCACCAGGGCTCTCAGAAGCTGCTGTTGTTATGTTAATGATCTGGGTTCTGGTTACTTGGGAGTGTCCACTGTGAAAAATCATGGAATGTTATAAATGTCTCCATATGTATTGCACTTTTTAAGAAGTGTAAAGAAAATCTCAATTAACATAGTTCAAGGAGAGCATGGCCAATGTTGAAACCTGAGTTGGGTTTCAAAGATCAGTCAAAGAAATTTTGAAATTGTATTGATCAACAACACAAAACAAAGATGGGGAGGAGGGCAGAGACATGATGTGGAGAGCTCTCTATGAGATGTTGTGCATGTATTAATAAGAAATAAAAATTCCAGGGACATTAAAAGAACTGATGGAAGAAAGACAACCAGTACACAATGGAAGACAATTTCTCAAGTTGAAGATACTTCAACTTCCCATGTAAACTGCCTGGATTGAAGCAGCAATGAAGACACACATATGCTTATTCGGATAATATTCATTAAACTCTACTTCACTTGTGATAGTTTAACAAAAAGCAAATATTCAAAAAGGTCTTGGATAAAACTAACTCTCTACAAAGAAAAAAAAATCATTCTGGTCTTGGATATCTTGCTGAACTGCAAACTGCTGAAAGATGACAGCAAAGTGAACTACTGCATGGGTGAAGTGGCTCACACCTATAATCTTAGCACTCTGAGAGACTGAGGCAGGAGGATTGTTTAAGCTCAGGTGTTCAAGATCAGGCTGAGCAAGAGGAAAACCCCATCTCTACTACAAATAGAAAAATTAGCCAGCTTGTGACTAGCACCTGTAGTTCAGCTACTCAGGAAACTGAGGCAGAAGAATCGCTTGAACCTAGGAATCTGAGGTGACTGTGACCTAGGGGGACATATAACACTTTAGCTTAGGCAACAGCACAAGACCCCGTCTCAGAAAAAAGAAAAAAGCAACAACTGTACTACTGAACAAACACAACCAAAGCCCAAGAATATTATATCTAGGCAAGGGAGTATTGATCCACATTGAGAAAAAAATGTGCAAGGATTTAAACTAAGGATGACTTGCCCTATATCTCTGAGAACTTTAATTGAAAAATAAATAGAAGAGAACAGAGAACTGTTTCATCAGGAAATGTTGAAAACAGAAGAAAAGAGGTATTGAGCAATCATTTTGTGACTAAGTGTTCAAAGCAAATGCACAATGGCAGAATGAAATACTGTCATGCCATTACTGATGAAGAATCATCGAAAGTGCAAGGGCAAGTTTTATTTAAATTGTCATAACAGACTGAATCTAAAATAACAAATTCATCAGCACAGCATGGAAAGGGTTATCACTATGGATGGGTTCACACAGAACCCAAAAGATACACACATGCATTTTATTATGTATTATGGAGTGAAATTCCCAGGATTCCTACTTTTTGTAATGTGACCTATATAATAGCTCTTACCACATGTACTTAATTTCTCTTGTATCATGAGATTCTATATGATCTTTTTAGTTCTTTTGTTTTGTGAAAAATTATTTAACTTTACTTCACTCCTGTCACACACCCTGTGTGTAAGAATATGTAAGGTGTTCACTATATTTATATTCTATAGATTAATTTCTCAAGACCACCACAGTTTGATAGAAATATAATGCTATCCCACAATGTAATTTAAACTGAACTAGTAGCCAAAATGAAAAAAAGAGCAAAACAAGGAAGATAAATTTATTTTTATAATGTATTTATATTTTATTTAACTAAAATTGTCACAATTTAATCATGTAGTAAATATAAAGGTGATTAATTTGATATTTATGTACTCTAATTCAACATAATATTCAGAATACTTGGGACGTAATGAAGTGTATTTTTAATCTATAGCACATGTCATATTAACCCTATTTCTGTCCTCATTAGCTGTGTGGAATTTCTTGTTCACATCACATAAATTGTTCTGGGAACTTCAGCATCCATCAGCTACCAAATGCTATTTGAGAAATGATAATTCTCTTGAAAGGGTGGAAGTAAATTTAAAAAGAATTTTATAATTTTTCATTAGTACAAAAGGGCAGAGGGTTGGGTAGCATGATGATATCATTCCAGTAATCCTGTCAAATCCTGTGTTCTTGTCAGGCTTATAAAACAAATAAAGGGTCATGAACATGTTTAAGCAATAAAAGAACACAAAGCAACTTACTAGCATTAGGATGCTGTGGGTGGCTTTGATTTCAGGAAAGGGCTGGGAAGAGAGGCTGGAGCTGTGGAGATGCTGAGCTCTCCTGTGGTGTCTCAGAAGGACACTGACCATGTAGAGGCTGGAGCAGACCATGAGGACCACAATCAGGAGATCTCGCGTCACTAAGCCACTCAAAAGTGAGTGGGAAGGGACGTTTCTAGCCTTACTTTGACAATATGCCTGAAAATACCCCAAACCAGCAACAGTGACGTTGGTTCTGGCTACTAAATATTTAATTACATGGCTAGAGATCAGCATATTGAGGATCCAGAAGAACAGAAGAGAAAGAAAAATACACATAGGCAGTTTAGACTTAAGCAAGGTCCATATAGAATTCCGGGGACTGATCGTGATGGCTTGAAACATAGTCAGGAGGCATGTAGTACAGATGGAGAGACCCCGGGTGACTCTGTGTGCATACACAATTGCTTTGCAACTGACATCATCCATAAAACGTCTTACTCCAAAGAATGAGATGATATCTGGTATGAACTTGAACATGATGGTCAAAACATTGACCAATGCCAGGTGTATGAAAAGCAAATCTATGGGCTTTTTCAGGTGAGACTGAATTAGGACAATGTACATATGTAACATGAAAAGCAATACATTCCCCAGGAACCCAATGCAAATTTGAAAAATGAGGGCAAACTCCAAAGTTGCATTATTTAGAACCATTATTTTAACATTATTTAACCATTATTTTAACGTCTCTTAATTGGACAGGTCAGGCCTCTAACAAAACCTACATTGATTAATTATGGTGGGAAACTATAAATAATGGACGCCATGGAAGAATATTTAATTGACAGTTAAGTATTTCAAGAAGGTGTTGAAATGTCCAATCTTCTGTATTTCAGGGCCAGATGTAGCATTTCCAGAGACTGTACTCCAGGAGTTCACACGACCCTTCTAGCACAGAAGTAGGCAATATGAAGAAAGAGGAATTCAAGGCCAACACCCAGCATTATAGTGTATTCATCAGAAAGAGTTTGGCCTATGTGAAAGACAAAATTTGCATGTTATAAGGTATTTTTTCCCTGAATGTATTAGATTGCATTTTATCTATAAACAGGTTATATTCCAATATTCTGACCTTTCCATAGAACATTATACATATAATACACGAAGAGTAGCAGTGTATTTGAACTTCTTTTTATTGTATCACATAATTCTATTAAGACAACAATTGTTGTAAATACTCACCTAACAATTTTTAAGTGGAGCTTTTTGCCTCTTCTCATCCCAGCCCCCGAGTAAAGTGGCAGGGATCACAGACATTCATGGCTGTTACAAATTGGTGAAGAGGTACTGGCAGGAAATTAATAGAGGCCCAGGATGCTGCTAAACATCCCACAATGTGCAAGAAAATCCCATAACAAGGAATTCTCTGCCCCCAAGTGGTATTTTTTCCCTGTTGTTAATAAATCCAGTTTAACAAATAGTCCACATATCATGCAGAATGAAATACATGTAAAAATCTACACTTTGATCTTAACATCATAATGGGGTACTTGTTACAGACACACAATTAGAAGGTTCACAAATGTAGTTAGAATTAGTTATAATAGAAATGATACATTGTGAAGGATGACATTTGAATATACAAAGTTAATATCTCAGCTATCTTTAATAGATTTCAGAGTTATATACTATATCTTTATCTTGGAGACTAATTTCTCCCTATTATCCAGTTGATCCCATCAACTAAAACATAATCTTTATTTGGTAAATATACTTCTAGTGATTTTTGTATGTGTCCTTTATATTGACAATTTCCCTAAAGGTATTCTAAGTCCCTGAGCTGTATTCACTACTTTGATCACTCATCACTGTTTTGACATCCATCTCTAAGAGAGAGAAGAACATCCAAAATACTTCAAAATACTTATGGAACACCTACAACACTGGAATATTAATTATTCATAATCTGATTTGTACCATTTAGCAACTGTGTGATTTAGGTTTTATTAGTTTGAATTGTTTGAAAATATAATAGTTGAATGTGACATGGATGGCCATTGTTGACTATGCCGTTGGTTTCCTGAATGCATATTATCTTTCATATGTGATATTACAGATTCAGAGACACCTTCAAACTCTTTGACCATGCGTTTCTTGGCCACTTCAGTAAGAAATGGCCTCTCTCACTCTTTTCTTTTCACCAGAACTCTTTTTTAAGTCTGCTTCTCCCCTCAATTCATATCCCTTCTCATAGCAATTCAAGTTTTTTTTTATTGTTATTAATAAGTCATAGCTGTGTACATTAGTGCAATGGCCTATACCCATTCAATTCAAGTTTTTATTTCATTACTCAACTCTATTCCCTAAATTCCCTTCAGTATTTATGTGCATCAGATTTCTTTCAGCTAAGGATGAGAAGTTCCTACGACAAACCAGGATCTCATCTGAATGCAACTATCTCCAAATTGGCACAGCTTATAATTGGATAATTGGAATCAGGCCCCATGCTGTACGTAAGAAAGGAAAAAGTAAACCTACAATGAAAGACAAGTTAGTCAGGCACCTTCAGTACTGGATGAGTATTATGTTTGTTTTTCCAAAAGAGAAAATTAGGAATGGAAATGCAGATGGCCAAATGATTTAAAATCATGAGAAAGGCAAATAAAAACAGAGCAACAATTTGTCCAGATATGGAATCAGCATACAGGAAAGTTAAAATAACTTGGGTAATATTATAGCAATGAAAATTAGTCATGAAAATAGAGTGACCAGAAACTCTTTTGGATAGGAAGTCAATATAGGAGTTGGTGCTTACAGAATGCTGGAGGTGCTTCAGTGAAAGTACAGAAGACAAGAGAGGCAGAGAAAGTCACTAACATGATACCCTAGAGCACTAGCCTTGGGTTTATGAAGGAAACAGTGGAAAAAAATCAAAATCCAGGGATATCTGGTCAAAAAGATTAAGTACTTAAAGAGGTAACTTGTGAAAATGCCTTAGAGCTGCTGTATCTGAAGGAATTACAGATAACTGTGTGGCAAGTGGTTTGCGGACATCATTGGGATTTCCTGCTGGAAACTGGAGCCTCATCAGTGCTCCTTTGTTATGGAATCTGATTGGCAAAATATTAAAAATATTAAAGACATCAGACTCGCTCTTATCTTTCCAAACTCAATTGGGGTATCTTTTGGCTAACTCTATCTCAGAAATTTATAGAGAACAGAATTCTGGAAAGTGTGGCTCTGAGCCTGAGAATAGAGGAAGACCTAAGTTGACAAATTGAAATCAAACACAGGTACTCATATGTCAATTCGTCATGCTGCTCTACCACTGAACATTCCCGTGCAAGGAGAACAGAAATACCATGCTTCATATATTAGGGTATTGCTATCTTTTGCAAAACTCAAAACTTCAAAACCTACATGCAAAAGAGAACAAAAAAAGATCCACATGATTTTATATTGCACTGTTCATTTCTCTTAAGACTTCTGATGTCCCTCCAATTAATTCTATTTTACAGGGTTTAAACCTATTAAAAGATCTCATGTCAATTACTATTAGAAAAGAAAGAGAATCATGATATCTGGATGGATAAGTAGGTAATTGGGATATGTGTCACATGAAATGAGAGAAAGAAAGAGAAAAATAAAGTTCACCTAGAATGATATATGTAAAAATTGTTTGTTCAAAAACTAGGTATAAGGAAACAGAGAAAAAGAAGACATAATGGAAACAATTAGCACAAACCTAAATCCAACCATATTCACAATTACAGTCAATAAAAATGAATTAGAAATAAATTCAGCAAGATGGTGGAAAAGAAGGTCTATACTTGCATTCTCCAATTGCAACACTAATTTAGCAGCCATCTATGCAGAAAAATGTGTTTGTAGGAGCTTTGAGATCCAGGTAGGGGTTTAAGAATAATGATGGAGCCAAAGTACAAGAAGGCTCATTGTGGGATGGAAAGTCTCCATCCAGATGGCAGGTCCTCTGTCCAAATTTGTGGATGCAGATATGGAATTAGCCTTGTCTCTCTGTGGACAAAGCTACAGGGACATTGGCCATTAGTTCTGCCATTAGGACTAGCCCTCAAGTGACTTGGGAAGATCCACACCCACCCATGCATTGGGAAGCAGACTCATTGACCTTAGTTCCATCTATGGACCCCGAAGCAGCCCTGTATCTCAGCTCCAGCCACTCTTCACTGCAGTCTGGGAGCAGACATGCCTGTCCAGGAAACTGAAGGGAGGCACAATTGTCAGTGCTTCTGTGGGCAGGTATAGTTAACAACTTCAGTTGTACCAAAGATCTAGAAGTGGCCATGACTTGGCTCCAGGCATGCCTCGCCACTGTTTGAGAGTAGCCCTGCCTACTCAGGGACCTGGCAGTTGGCATGCCTTTTTGTGTCCCCAGTGGCTAGTTCTCGATCTCAGTCCTGGCTTGAGACCCTAAAGAAGCCCTGTTGCAGTTTTGCTCAGTAGTGATTCCAAGCCAGTCCTGTCTTTTTTGTGACATCATGGGAGCCACCACGCCTGTCATGTGGAAGCCCAAATGGAGAGCCTGAAGCAGACTCTTGTCCTGGTACTGGCCTCATTCCTGGTACCAAGGCTGTAGACATGGTACAGCTCACTCTGGAACCAGGCAGAGTTTTCACCCATCTAAGTCCCTGGTAACAGGCCTGCCAACTTTGGATCCACTGTAAACCTAGTAGCACTCACATGACCCTATTCCACCTCTGCTGGATTGTGAACTGGGAGGCAATCCAGTTAGCCCAGAGACCCAATAGGATATGTTTTTTACCTGCTGAAACAGGTTTGCAATGTTTGGAAAGTTGTTGGCTCCTACAAATGTACAGATCCCAACAAAGGCTAAACACATCATGAATGACCAGACAACATTCCACCACCAAAGGAAATGAATAAAGCTTTAGTAATAAGATCTAAGGAAATAGAAATTTATGAGCCCCTTGAGAAAGAATTCTTAATATTCATCTTAAGGAGCACAATGAGATACAAGAGAACACAATAAAGAAATAAACAACATTTAAAAAATATATTAACAAAAGGAGGAGTTAAATAAGAAACAGAAATCATGGAAAGAGCTAAAAAGAAATCTTACAGCTGAAGAATATAGTGACTAAACTGAAAAATTCAGAAAGGAGCTTCCATAAAAGCCTCAATCATTCAGAAGAAAACAAGTGAATTTAATGACAGGCTATTTGTGATCCCAAGACCAGAGATGTTGGCGTGGATGTGGAGAAAAGGGAACACTTTTACACTGCTGGTGGGAATGCAAATTAATACCTTCCTTTTGGGAAGACGTATGGAGAACACTTAGAGATCTAAAAATAGACCTGCCATTCAATCCTGTGATTCCTCTACTGGGCATATACCCAGAAGACCAAAAATCAAAACATAATAAAGATATTTGTACCAGAATGTTTATTGCAGCCCTATTCACAATTGCCAAGTCATGGAAAAAGCCCAAATTCCCATCTATCCACGAATGGATTAATAAATTGTGGTATATGTACACCATGGAATACTACGCAGCCTTAAAGAAAGATGGAGACTTTACCTCTTTCATGTTTACATGGATGGAGCTGGAACATACTCTTCTTAGTAAAGTCTCTCAAGAATGGAAGAAAAAGTACCCAATGTACTCACCCCTACTATGCAACTAATTTAGGACCTTCACATGAAAGCTATTACCCAGTTACAATCTAAGAATAGGGGGAAAAGGGAAAGGGTGGGAGGGAGGAGGGAGGTGGGGAGAGGGAGGGGGATGGACGGGATTACACCTGTGGTGCATCTTACAAGGGTATATGTAAAACTTGGCAAATGTGGAATGTAAATGTCTTAGCAAAATAACTGAGAAAATGCCAGGAAGGCTATGTTAACCATTGTGATGAAAATGTGTCAAACGATCTATACCAAGTGTATGATGCCCCATGATCATATTAATGTACACAGCTATGATTTATAATAAAAAATTAAAAAATAATAAAAATAAGATCTATCTGTATAAACCCGAAAGAAAGTATATCACAATTTATTTGTTTTAAATATATAAGGAAAGATGCCTAATCGTAGCATTCATAATAAAATGTGATTCCCTTTAGGAAAGAAGGCATTGTATTGGACATTTCTTAAATTAAAATAGGTTTTCTAGGGCGGTGCCCGTGGCTCAAGGAGTAGGGCACTGGCCCCATATACCAGGAGTGGTGGGTTCAAACAGGCCCTGGCGAAAAAAAAAAAAAAAAGTTTTATATTTCCTTTGCATTTTTCCAGAGTGCCTTATACACACACAAACACACATAAAATGGGATCATGTTTCATTAACATAAGACATAGATTAGTCCATTTTATTTTACCTTGAACTTTAAAAACAATCCATCAGATTTTGGCACATGTATGAGTAAATATATCTTATAGAAGTGCTCTTCAAATTTAGCAGGAAGTGGCTCGGCGTCTATAGGACTATGGTTACAGTGCCAGCCACATACACCAAGCCTCACAGGTTCAAACCCAGCCCCAGCCAACTAAATAACAATGGCAACTGCAATAAAAAATAGCTGGGTGTTATGGCGGGTGCCTGTAGTCCCAGCTACTTGGGAGGCTGAGGCAAGAGAATCACTTAAGCCCAAGAGTTTGAGGTTGCTGTGAGCTGTGACGTAACCGCACTCTACCAAGGGAGACATAGTGAGACTCTTTCTAAAAAAAAAAAAAAAAAAAAAAAAAAATTAGCAGGAAGCCATCTTACTAGTCCATTTTGTGTTACTATAAAACAATACCCAAGACGGGGTAATTTATGAAGAAGAGGGAAGTTCACAAGCATGGCCTTTGCTTCTGGCAAGGGCTTTTGGGCTGTATCACAAAATGGTGGAGAATGTTAAAGGGGAAGTAGATAAGGGCAAAGAGATAGAAACCTGAGGGCTTTATACCCCTAGCTGTATAAGAACACACTCTCATGGGAAGAGGGCAAATTCACTCATTTCCAAGCTATTCATGGAGGATCTGCCTCCAGGATCCAAACATCTCCCACTAGGCCCCACTTTCTAACACCACTACAAAGGGGATCATATTTCAATATGAGCTTTCGTGGAGACAAACAAACCATGTCAAAACCATTGCAACCATTTTCATTTTAACACCATTTATTACAAATTATATTTTATAAACACTAGATAAATTATATACAAAAGCTAGACACAAATTTACAGAAGCAAAACAAAAACAATAATACTTTTAATGCAAAAGAGATAAGCTAATATGTTTAAACATGTATAACTTAATAAAATTACTAATTTTTCATTGCTAATTTTTCATGAATTCAAAAGCTATTCAGAAATGAAATGTAGTATTCTTATTACTATCAAAATTTAGAGTCATAGAAACAACTACCATTAACTACTTATTTTTAAAAATCCCTTCAAATATTCAGGAGCCAAATGTTCTTAAAGACAAATTAAACTTGGGTAAAGGCTCTTACATAACCAAATAAAATAACATTTTAGGCTTTGGTTCACAGATATTAAATTTAGTGTACGATTTTAAGTTAACATCTTCCTTACATGTTATATTCCTGAGTTTTTGCCAAAACACCATAGATAAAAAAGAACTAAATTTATAGCTTTGTACGACATTGTATTTTTTTGTATTTTATTTTTGAAAAACAAAACAGTATTGTGATTATTTCAAATATGAATAATGTTTAATAATATAATAATAGGAAGGAGTATATTAATTTAGCATAACTAAGGGAAAAAGTAATGCCCTCTGACCACTGTTTGCAAAGATCATTATAATTATGATGAAAATTATATTAAACATGTCATGAATTTTTATTTGTACCTTATGAAATTATATTCATTTTGTAGTATAGAATGCTCTTATTAAAGAGTCGGAATGATCTAATGCTAATGGTGCACAGGGCCAGGCACACGGTGAGTGCTCAATATTACTAATAAATTTAAAGTGAAAAGTCTTGACAGAGAGTTCATGCCTGTAATCCTAGCACTTTTGGAGGCCAAGGCAGGTGGATTGCTTAAGATCAGGAGTTTGAGACAAGCCTGAGCAAGAGTGAGAGACCCCATCTCTAAAAAATCTAGCCTGGAGTTGTGGCAAGTGCTTGTAGTCCCAGCTACTCAGGAGGCAGAGGCAAGAGGATCACTTAAGCCCAAGAGTTTGAAGTTGCTGGGAGCTATGATGCCATGGCACTCTACGGAGCACAACAAAGTGAGACTCTGTCTCAAAAAAAAAAGAAAAGAAAAATGTAAAAAATAAAGTGAAAGTTATTTAATGTATGTATGTGTTTATTTGTTTGAGACAGAGTCTCACTATGTCGCCCTGGGTAGGGTGCTGGGACATCACAGCTCACAGCAACCTCAAACTCTTGGGCTTAAGTGATTCTCTTGCCTCAGCATCCCAAGTAGCTGGGACTATAGGTGCCTGCCACAATGCCTGGTTATTTTTTTTTGTTGCAGTTGTCATTGTTTAGCTGGCCCAGGCCAGGTTCAAACCCACCAGCCTCAGTGTATGTGGCTGGCAGCATAACCTCTGTGCTACAGGTGCCAGGCACCGAGCCCATTTAATGTATTTATTTCTGCACATCAACATGTAATTCAGAAAACACCCCTGCAATTTAATGTAATAGTTATAAATTAACCTGAAAATATTAAAAAACATTTTAAACATGAACATACATTTTTAGTAACAATCATAAAAGGAATTTTCACAAGTAGCTATTTTCAGTCTGAGTTTTACCAAAATACAATTGAATTTCAGCTTCCTTTTAGAAATAGGCCTATGCAAGCTGATTTCCTTATTATCTGCTCTATGTGCAGTGGATGGCAGATCCACTACCTTCATACACAATCAACTTGTTAACACCTCCTGAAGACTGAATCTGTGCATCTAAGGATTAAGTCCAATAATGTGGATTTTTAAACAAGTAACTCTCCTCTGCCTCCTGCTAAAATATGATCAGGTATTATTTGGGAAATAATACTTTAAAGCAACTAAAGTAATTTTATCATTACCGAAAGCAACTGAAATAATTTTATCATTACTGAACACTACTTGATGTGAATTGGATATCTAATGAAAATCTAATGTATCAAACATTTTAATAATGTACAGAGCTTATCATCATGCCTAAGTATTTCTTACCTGAAAGTTACAACATATTGTTTTAATTCTTTTGATAGCCCACAAGAGCTGACAAAACAGTTATTATCGCCTTTTTTTAAACTGCTGGTGATTGGGATTCTATAGTTTTAGTGTTGCATATAACTTTTCTCATCAAAAAGGAGGAGGGTCATCTAGAAGTTCTATTAAAAAAACTAAACAATGTGAAATTTACTCAAATAATCATATACTTACAAAGTAGTTTTTAAACAGCTATACCAACATCAGTAGAATTAATTGCAAAGACTCTTTTTTTTTTTTTGAGACAGAGTCTCACTATGTCACTCTCAGTAGAGTACCGTGGCTTCAGAGCTCACAGCAACCTCAAACTCTTGGGCTTAAGCAATTCTTTTGCCCCATCCTCCCAAGTAGCTGGGACTACAGGAGCCCACCATAATGCCCGGCTGTTTAGCTGGCCCTGGGCCGGGTTTGAACCCACCAGCCTTGGTGCATGAGGTTAGCACCATAACCACTGTGCTACGGATGCCAAGCCGCAAAGCCTATTTCTTTAAAAAATTTAGTTTACAAAGTATTTTGTCAACTTCATGTATAAAATGTCATTTGTCATATGCAACTAGGAAGGAATTTGATTATTTAACTGGATATATATCCATGAAAAGAATGTGTACAGGTTTATTCTAATAGATCAACTACAAATAAATACCTCTAAAATTTAAAAAATGAAGTGACTTAATATATATATATATATATATTTTTTCTTTTTTGAGACAGAGTTTCATTATGTTGCCCCTCAGTAAAGTACCGTGGTGTTACAGCTCACAGCAACCTCAAATACTTGGTCTTAAGCGATGCTCTTGCCTCAGCCTCCCAAGTAGCTGGGACTACAGGTGCCTGCCACAATACCTGGCTGTTTAGCTGGCCTGGGCTGGGTTCAAACCCAGCAGTCTCGGTGCATGTGGCTGGCACCATAACCACTGTGCTATAAGCACCAAGCAGCAAAGCCTATTTCTTTAAAAAATGTAGTTTACAAAGTATTTTGTCAACTTCATGTATAAAATCTCATTTGTCATATAATGCAACAAGGAAGCAATTATTTAACTAGATATGTATCCATGAAAAGAATGTATATAGGTTTATTCTAATTGATCAACTAGTAATAAATATCTCTAAATTTAAAAAGATGAAGGAGTGGGGCACCGGCCCCAAATGCCAGAGATGGTGGATTCAAACCCAGCCCCAGCCAAAAACTGCAAAAAAAAAAGATGAAGTAAGTGACTTAATATATTTTCTTTTTTCCTTTTCTTTCTTTCTCTCTCTCTTTTCTTTTTTTCTTTTCTTTTCTTTTTTTTTTTTTTTTGAGACAGAGTCTCACTATGTCACCCTCAGTAGAATGCTGTAGCTTCACAGCTCACAGCAACCTCAAACTCTTGGGCTCAAGCCATTCTCTGGCCTCAGCCTTGCAAGTAGCTGGGACTACAGGCACTTGCCATAATGCCTGGCTATTTTTTGTTGCAGTTGTCGTTGTTGTTTAGCTGGCCCAGTTCAAACCTGCCAGCCTCAGTGTATGTGGCAGGCTCTGTAGCCACTGTGCTACGGGCACTGAGCCAGACTTAATATATTTTCAAACAAATATAATGGGGCACTGAGGAATTTTTAAATTATTAGATTTGAAAGGACATTTAAATAGGATTAAAATCATAAACTGTTAGCCACTTCTATTTTCTAATAAGTATATCATATACAGAAAAACAAAATTATTCAAGTTTACCAAAGTGGGTTAAATAACTTCATTAAAAATACTTAATTTAAAATGAACTATTTTTGAACCTCAAGTAAATGATGCGGTATTCAATGATTTTTTTTAAAAAAACAAACTTTTACCAATTTAACATTCATAAAAATCACTGCTAATATGCAAAAGTATTTTGTCAAAATTTATGTCCACATGTTAGAAAGGGCTTAATACCAAGTCCTTGGTCCACACTGTACTTCACATTCCCATCCGTATATCAGCAAAGTTGTAGAAGTTGTCTACATCTGCAGATGCTGACTCCTTGCTTTCTGATATAAACATCTGTTTTAAATAGAAAATGAACAAAAATATAAATACTAGTGATGCCAGAATGCCAAAGCCCATGTTCTCCACAGAACAAAGCCACAAGATTATTATTTGAAAGAAATTCAAATACATCATTTATAATATTTATTTAATCTGTAAATTTTCTTTAGAATCCATGCAATACAATTTCAATAGCTATAATGTAAATTAAGCTTTTAAAAAAGCACTTCTAGTATAATTAAGGTCTCTGTTTTTATAATACTTCAGTTGTATTTTATTACACCAGAATCTTGTTTAAGGTACAACACTCAATATTATGAAAGCTACTGGATAAGAAATTTCATTTAAGGAACTCTTAGTTTTTTCTACTTTCTAATAGTAATATCAATAGTCTGAGAGACAAAACTTGAGTTTATTCTTTTCAAAACTGCTAAAGGTACATTACTAATTTTAAAAGAAATATTTTCTAAACATCAGTAAGGCAGTATTCAATAGAACTCTTTAAAAGTAGCTTTTATAAATGTTAGCCAGTAACTAGAGAAGATTGGAATTCTATTCTCGGTTTATCATAAACTAACTGTATGATGCTGACAATTTAATAAACCTCTGTGGGCTCAGTATCCACACGTGTAATACAAAAAGGTTGGATTAGATAATCTCTAAATCATTTAGTTCTAAAAAGTCTAAATATATAACCATTTTCTCTCTATTCAATCTGGTATTTTCTCTCTCCCTTAGTACTTCTGTGATGATAAAATGAGACATGAGACAAGAGGCAAGGTGCAGGACTTCAAACTTTACAAAATCAAGGAACCCTAGCAAAATCAGGACAAAACCAGAAGATTCTTCTCAGATATTTATCAGAAAATAGTCAATTATATGTTTACTTATTTTTCATTTTTTAATGTCACCCAGGCTTGCATGCAATGGTGTGATCACAGCTTACTACAGCCTTGAACTTCTGGGATCATATGATCCTCCTGCCTTAGCCTTCCATGTATCTGAGATTAAGCACAGGCTACCATACCAGGCTGATTTTTAATTTTTTTTTTTAAAGAAATGGGGTCTCACTATGTTTCCTAGGCTGGTCTTGAACTCCTTGCCTCCAGTGATCCTCCTGCCTTGGCCTCCCCAAGGGCTGAGATTATAGGCTTGAGCCACCATATCCACCCAGAAAGTTATGTTGCATTGAAGGTTTTAAATAAGTAGATTATGATTTTATAATTATTTTAACAATTAAAGTGTTCGTTTGGCAAGGAAAAAGCAAACCTTAGTTCCCAATTATTTATCATAGGTTTTAAAAATCATGATCTATTGTTCTTATTTTATTTTTCTTTAGAGATGGGGTCTTGCTATATTTCCCAGGTTGGTCTTAAGTAATCCTCCTGCCTTGAGCTCCCAAAGTGCTAGGATTACAGGTGTGAACTACCATACCTGGCCTTTTTTTTTTTTAAAAAATCCCAAGCAACACCAAGGATAAAAGTACTATTTGATGATACGGAAAAGGAAATGTGAAAGTTTAGGTTGAAATATAGTCAATAAAATCTTGTACCTTGGTCCCATTGAATGTCTCATTTACAATAAGTTGACATCCTTCTATAGCACCATCTCCATTAAACTCCAAGGCAATAACACGACCTATAAACAAACCCAAGAAGTCTTTTCTTAACATGAATACAGTCATATTCTAAAATTTACCCTTTTATTCTTTCCTGAAGAATGTCCAGCATCTTCTTTGAAGGTAAGAGAAAAGTAGACAGATGGGGCATATCACCTACTCTTCCTACTTTGGTCATAAAACATATTAACATAGTCTCATCACATTACAAGTAGCTTCAGTGCTTTATTGTGTCACATTTTTAAAGTGTTGTAAATAGTCTGGCTTTTCTGGTTTTCATTCTGTAAAAACCACTGAAACAACTCATTTAGCAGGACAAAGAATATTTGGTAAAATAGCAAAGATCAAAAGCAATCCAAGTCAACATATTCAGGTTTTGCCAGGCAGCCAGTGTTGCTTCCAACTCTCCTACTTACCAGTCAAGTTCTGGGCCCAAAATAATGGAGCTAAGCCAAATAGGAATTGAGGCCAGACACCAAAAGTAACGACCATCTGAAAGTGTTTTCCTTGAGTGTGTCTTTTTTTAAAACAGAGTCTCACTATCAACCTCAAACCTTGGACTCAAGCAATTCTCCTGCCTCAGCCTTCCAAACAACTGGGACTACAGGTTTCTGCCACAACACCCAGCTATTTTTTGTTGCAGTTGTCATTGCTGTCCAGCAGGTCCGGGCTGGGTTCGAACCTGCCAGCCTCGGTGTATGTGGCTGGCACCATAACCACTATGCTACGGGAGCCAATTTTTCTATGTTTTGTAGAGACATAGTCTTGCTCTTGTTCAGGTTGATCTTGCTCCTGAACTCAAGCAATCTTCCTGCCTCAGCCTCTCAGAGTGCTAGGATGAGCCACTGTGCCTGGCCTCCTCCCAGGTATTTTAAATCATCTCGAGATTACTTTTAACATCTAGTATAGCTATATAAATAACTGTTATACTGTATTTTAAAATTTGTATTATTTTTATTGTATTGTTATTTTTTATTGATCTTTTTGTTTTTTGTTGTTTTTTTTTATTGTTGGGGATTCATTGAGGGTACAAGAAACCAGGTTATACTGATTTCATTTGTTAAAGTCCCTCTTAAAAAAAAAAAAGTCCCTCTTACAATTTGGTCTTGCCCCCATATCTTTCATTGTTTTAAAAAATATTTTTGACCTGTAGTTCATTGAATCCATGGATACAGAACCACAGATACAGGGGGGAAATTGCATAATAATCAACTGTAAACCTAGATACAGAGAATGAACTAATTAAAGAATGAGTTTATCTAGTATCACAGTGTGCAGATCAAGATAAGTACTAGATAAAGAAAACAAGGTAACTGAAGTTATTTTCTTGCACTTAAGCAAGGCTCTGTGGAGGAGACAGGCAATAGGAGGGTATTGAAGCAAGCGATGAATAAGTTACAAGGAGAAAAATTCTAAAGAGAAGCTCACAGGAAAATGTTCTTATATTAGTGCCTACTTCAACCCATGAATCTGTTTAGAAAGTATGATGTAAAAAAATAAATATTGAGCAAAAAAAACTTAAGAAAATTGTTTATGTATAGGAGAAAAGAAGAGGCAAGGTGGAGGGGTCAGGAATGGCAGTGAAACTTCTTTCTGAATGTACTACATACCTTGTTATATAATTTTGACATTGATATCATGTAAATGCCTCAAAAAACTCAAAGTTAAATATTAAAAAGAAAAGCCAAAGCAGTTTTTAAAAATTAAAAACAAACAAGTCTAACTAAGTTAGTGACATGACCATATAGAGAAAAGGATTATTCCAACCAATCTTACTAGATAATATTTTACCTAAACACCCTCAGTTGGGATATAGTCTAAAGACAAAAAGATAGAAAGCAATCTTAAAATTTCATTCAGTAAATGCATTTTCAGTAGTAAAATGTGCTGTTATTCTGAAATGATTATACACATAATAGGTTGAAGCAAATGAACTGATAATATCCTAAGGAACCAAGATTTTTAGAATAAAAGTATTATAAATATAAAATGAAAAAAATTAAGTAAAATGCCTTATATTGCTTGAGTTGGTAATTGTTGAAGCTAGGTGGTAGGTATTGGGATTTATCATATTATTCTACTTTTTTTTTTTTTTTTTTTTTTTTTTTTTTGAGACAGAGTCTCACTTTGTCACCCTTGGTAGAGTGCTGTAGTGTTACAGCTCACAGCAACCTTAAACTCTTGGGCTCAAGCAATTGTCTTGCCTCAGCATCCCAAGTAACTAGGACTTGGCTCAGCGCCTGTGGCTCAAGTAGCTAAGGTGCCAACCACATACACTTGAGCTGGCAGGTTCGAATCCAGCCTGGGCCCGCCAAACAACAATGATGGCTGCAACCAAGTAGCTGGGACTATAGGTGCCCACCACAACACTCAGCTATTTTTTTAGAGATGAGGTCTCACTCTGGCTCAGGCTCAAACTCATGAGCTCAGGCAATCCACCCGCCTTGGCCTCCCAGATTAAACGCTAGGATTATAGGCGTGAGCCACCATGCCCTGCCATAAAAATAATTTTTTTTTTTTGAGACATAGTCTCAATTTGTTGCCCTTGGTAGAGTACCGTGGCACCACAGCTCACAGCAACCTCCAGCTCTTGGGCTTAGGCGATTCTCTTGCCTCAGCCTCCCAAGTAGCTGGAACTACAGGCGCTGGCCACAACACCCAGCTATTTTTTGTTGCAGTTTGGCCTGGGTTGGAACCCGCCACTCTCGGTATATGGGGTTGGCGCCCTTCTCACTGAGCCACAGGTGCCGTTTATAAAAATCATTTTAAACCAAATAAACACTGAACTATAAAGAAAAAGTTAGGGCCGGTGCTTGTTGCTCAGTGGGTAGGGTGCTGGTCCCATATACTGAGGGTGGTGGTTCAAACCTGGCCCCACCAAACTGCAACAAAAAAATAGCCAGGTGTTATGGCTGGTGCCTATAGTCCCAATTACTTGGGAGGCTGAGGCAAGAGAATTGCCTAAGCCCAGGAGTTGGAGGTTGCTGTGAGCTGTGACGTCATGGCATTCTACCAAGGGTGATAAAGTAGGACTCTGTCTCAAAAAAAAAACAAAAAAAAGTTGCTAATAAACGTAGGGTTTTCAGTTTTGCAGAGGAGAAAGTTTGAATTAAATTAGAATATATTGAGCAGTGCCTGTGGCTCAGTGAGTAGGGTGCCGGTCCCATATACCAAGGGTGGCGGGTTCAAACCTGGCCCCAGCCAAACTGCAACAAAAAAATTGCTGGGCGTTGTGGTGGGCACCTGTAGTCCCAGCTACTTGGGAGGCTGAGGCAAGAGAATCGCCTAAGCCCAGGATTTGGATGTTGCTGTGAGCTGTGTGATGCCACGGCACTCAACCGAGGGCGATAAATTGATACTCTTGTCTTTGCAAAAAAAAAAAAAATATATATATATACTTTTATGCAGAATTACTACAAAGAAATACAGTAGATATGTTACTTAAAAGTTAGACATTCAATCAAAAAAGAAAAATCAACTTCCAAAAGTTAGATATTTATTAAAGTTCCTGTTTTCTATAAAGAGAACATAATCTAGAATTCAGAAACAATTATCTAACCATGAAACTTGGTTGATATTCTTTGAGTAGAATATGATGAACTTCCAACACATGACCTGATAATATTCCAACAAAGAAATACCAACAAAAAAGGTAGACAAGTACATCAGTTTCCATTAACATGTGTGGATAATCCTAAATTTTAAAAATACTACATTGTTAACAATGTACTTTTTAAACAGTGCTACTGTGATTATTTCAAAATGAAGTATGAGGTGAATAAGGATTGCTGGTCATGTTTTTATTGCTTTAATGTGAACATCTTATTCAAATAGTTCACAGTAGCTTTAGATGAAATATTTCACTTTTAATGGAAAAATGTGAGACTCTGAAGTAGATCAATAAGATTCCTTGATATCCTATCTAGTGAACTCTTTTACCTAACATGACCTTGGAATAAACTATTATCATGGCTCAATTAGATGACAATGACAGCCTCCTAGCTGGCCTCTCTGCTTCCACAGAGATACTAGTTACATTTTAAAATGACTAACTATGACATTCCTCTGCTCTAAAACCTCTAGTAAGATGTGATCTATATTCTTTTTATTTTTAATTGTTCTAAAAATAACTAACAGTTCAAAGAAATAACAATAATGTATTAGGTATTTATAGCATGTGTAATAGTAAGATATGATAATAATGACAGAAGGATAAGAGGGAAGAATTGAAAATTGATACTACAGGTGAAGTTGTGTATTATTAGAAGGTGGACTCAAATTATTTAAAAATGTACACTGTAAAACCTAACACAACAACTAAATAAGTTTTTTTTTAAAGTATAATAAGGCCAGGCACGGTGGCTCACGCCTGTAATCCCAGCACTGCAGGAGGCTGAGGAAGGAGGATTGCTTGAGCTCAGGAGTTCGAGGCTTGTCTGAGCGAGAGTGAGACCCCAACTCATTAAAAAAAATGGAAAAAGCCAGCCGGGTGCCACAGCGAGCACCTGTAATCCCAGCGGCTTCAGAGGCTGAGGCAGCAGGATGCCCACAGCCTGAGTCTGAGGTTGCAGTGAGCTACGATACCATTGCCCTCTGCTCAGGGCATAGGGTAGAACTGTCTTGACAAAAAAAAAAAAAAAAGTATAATAAGTCAATAGAGGAGATTAGATGGAATCATAAAAAATGCGCAAATGAAGAAAAAAAGAGTTAACAAGAACCAAAGAACAAATGGAACAGAAATCAGCTAGCAACATGGTAATTTTTTTTTTTTTTTTTTGCTTGTTTGTTTTTTGAGACAGAGTCTCACTTTGTCACCCTCAGTAGAGTGCTATGGTGTCATAGCTCACAGCAACCTCAAACTCTTGGGCTCAAGTAATCCACTTGCCTCAGCCTCCTGAGTAGCTGGGATTACAGGTGGTGCCCTCTACAATGCCTAGCTGTTTTTAGACAGGGTCTCGCTCTTGCTCAGGCTGATCTCAAAATCATGAGCTCAAGTGATCCACCTGCCTCAGCCTCCCAGAGTGCTAGGATTACAGGCACCGGCCACAAGATGGCAGATTTTGATCCAACTATATCAATACCCCCCCTTTTTTTCAATAACCCCTTTCAATGTGAATGGTCTAAACATAGCAGTTAAAAGACAGAGATAATCAAACTGGATTAAAAAGCAAGAACCAACTATATGCTATGTGTAAGAAACTCGTTTTAAATATAGAGATTTAATAAGTTAAAAGAAAAGGGCTATTTACAATGAAACTAACAAAACAAAAGATGGAGTAGCTACTATGCATATAATTTCAGACAAAGTAGATTTCAGAACAAGGAAGATTATTAGAGTAAAAGGATATCACATAATGATAAAGGATCCTCCAAGAAGGCATAACAATTCTAGATCTGTATGTACCTAATAACAGAGCTTCAAAATACATGAGATAAACCCTGACTGGATCTGAAAAAATAAATAGATAAATCTACACTTACAGTTGGAGATTTCAATATTCCTTTTTCATTAATTTATGGAACAAGTAGACCAAAATTCAGCAAGGATACAAATGATGAAAGAGTGCTATCAACCAAATCGGCCTAGTGGACAGTTAATGAGGAAGATTCAACCACTTGACAGCAGATTATGCATTCTTTTCACATGCACATAGAATATTCACAGAGATAGGTCATATTCTATGGCATGAAAAAACTTAAAGAAAATAGGACTTATACAAATGTGCATTCTTGGACCAAACAGGATTAATCTAGAAATCAATAACTGAAATATATATGTACAATCATCAAATATTTGGAAATTAAACAATATACTTCTAAATAATCCATGGATCAAGTAAAATGTCTGAAAGGAAACTAAAAAAATTATTTTAACTAAATCAGGGGTCAAGAGCGTAGCCATTTCGAATTCTTCTATGCTGTAAGTTCCACAGGCTGAAATAAAACCCTTCCTCTTATAAACATGGTGTTTGGGTACTCTTTCTCTCCATTAGGCCCTGTCTTCCTGCAACATTTTTGGTTCCCTGACCGGGAAGCAAGATCACATGAGGAGAGAACACACACCTGGTAGTTGCAGCCAAGCCTCTGGACACCCACATGGGCCCCTCACCATCAGCCTGAGTGACGTGAACCACTGAGTGTGCCAGGGAGGCAGCTTGGCCTCCCTGTGTGGATGCCTCGACTGGATGGAGAAAGGACCCCCTTGGTGGGTCTTCAGGGAATCAAAACACCAGGAGGAATTGGTACCTGCACTGGGATCTATCTAAAGCAAGGTAGGGTGGATCGGGGTTCCCACCATTTGAGTGGAAGTGGGGGGGGGGTCCGATCAACCCCCAGGGTGTTAGATCACTCACAGGCCTGTTGAGAGATATATGAGCATGTGTGGATGTGGTGTGACTGAGGAAACTCCTAGGGTGGGGTTGGACCTCCCCTCACAGGGCCTAGGGAGTGTTGGTTCATCTTCTATGGCTAAGTAGCAGTTCGAGTGGGAAAATGAGGCTGTCCAGGTTAAGAAATGGGTTGGAATTGTGTGCATGTGAGTGCTTAGAGAATGTATGAGATGGGTAACAATAGGTAGGCCAGGGTTTAGCCTTCCCCCCCCTTCACAGGGATGAACGATTGTGTGAGTGGCCCCTCCTTCCCTGCTTCAACTTTGCCCCCTAGATGTTCTGAGAGAAACTGGAAGTTCCAGGTTTTCTACTGTCTCAGACACAGGTCTAGTCCTTGGCAGCCAAATGGCCATGTGAGACTTAGGAGAAAAATGAAAAGACATCAGAAAGGCTGAACTGTGTTACTGTGTTATTAGTTTGTTACTGGAATTTTTTCAGTGAGTCCTGGGTCTCGGGGATTCGAGAATTGAGCCCAAGGGCCAAAGATCAGTGATAAAATGGGATTTTGTTCAACAGAGAGGCATCCAGAGAGAGTGGAGAGAGCCAGAGCTACTGGCAGGGGGGGAGGAAACCCAAGTCAGAGGTCTCCTGCATGGGTCCTTTGTCTAGGGGTAAATAATTGGTCCTAAGAGATATTTTGACCAGGATTTAGTAGATGGAAAAACACCTTTACATTATAATAAATTTTAAATGAAACCTAAAAAAAAAAAAAAAGGAATAAAAACACCTTTACAAACTGAATGAGTGTTTTAACAAATAAATTAATGTAGTCCCTCCCTCCCCTTGGGCAAGTTTGTTAGGTCTTTGCAGTTTTTGTCTAGGGAGGGGATTAGGGTGTGTGCTCCCTACTCAGGTTGGAGCCATCCAAAAAGTTTCATGACTTTGCTAGGGCTAAGAGGGTGTGACCTGCAGCATGTTTGTGCCTACAGATGGGAGTCTTGATTTCTGAGCTCACCTGAGCCTGAAAAATGGGAGTTCCCTGTCTAGCCCTGAGTGGGAAAATCCTGTATCAATGTTATATTCCATAAAATATCTCTCATTTGTAAAATATAATAATTTGGTTGTTTAAATTGTTTGGGAAACTAAGTCTTTATCAAAGAAAAAGATTCTTGCCTTTTAAACCTTCTAATTATCAGTTTAGCCAAGTGAATAATTAAATTCATAGTAAACTGTGATCATGTTTTTTGAAAACTAGGTTTTTGAGAGTAAGAGAAATTATTGACCAGTTTGATGTGAACATTCTAGATTGTATATAGTCAGCACATTGTACTCCATAAATGCAGTAATATATAGTTATGATCTAATAAAAATAAATAGATAGATAAAATAAACACATACACAAAAAGGAAAATGGCATCGTATAAGAAAAAAATCTTGTGTGGTAAATTTTGTCCTTAAACAGAATGATTATTTAAGAAAGTGATAGGGCAATCCAGAAGGTTTAGAATGTTTGTAGATTGTGCAGGTTAAATAAAGCTCATAAAAGGGAATTTGTGAAGGGAATTTACACGTGATCCAGTTGACTATGTATTTCCTTTAGAATCTTTTGGCTTGTAATCTTATTTGAACCAATGTTTTAAGCCTTTGATATTTGACAAATCTTCCAAAATCAAAACTCTAAATTTGGTCTTTTTGATATATCAAGACCACTGAAAGACTGAAAAAAGACATATTAGGCTTATTTGGTGTGTTAAAAATATATAGGAAACATTGTCAAATATGAAATGGTGGTTAATTTTGTGTGGATTATGTTTATATGTATGTTCCAATATTATAAAATATTGGTCTTAGTGTATATTGTCAGTAGTAATTTTAATTCACCTCAAAAGTGTTTTTTTGTAACTGGCTGAGTCCAAAGTTTGTCCTTCAAAAGAAATATTGGGAGAGGCTGATGAATTCTCTCAAATTCAAATTTATGATGTCTTTGGAAATTAAATACCTTCGGACTAAAAGCAGACTTCTAGAACTTTAATTAGAAAGCTAATATGTCCATGAGTATCGCTAACCTAACTTCAAACAGAACAGAAATTAGTTACATGCAAGTGGGCTGGTTTGTTATGGCTTTTTCTTTGAAATATTGCTAATTCTTTGTGTTCTGTTTTCCAGAAGTCAAGAAAGCTATTTTCTGTCTCTTGAGCTATTTGCAGCTTTCAGCAAGGTATGTACTTATAGGCAGAATTTGAAACATTTATTTTTTCTCTCTCCTTGATTTCTCTGGAATTTGAAAGCCATTTGTATGTATTCTTGATTTCTAACAATACAGTTATTTGCCTAAGTTCAATAAGAATCTGTTTGTTCTATAGGACATGATGAAGACACTGGTTATTTTACCAAGGCTTTGGCTAGAATAGCATTTTCAGAGGTGTCCATTCCTTAATTTAGGAATTAAGGTTGACTTTATAAGGCCAATAAAAAAGCCCTTTGGAAAAACTGGCCAGAGACCCATCAATAACGTTTCCTAATCTGTGGTAAGTAATGAAGGTCACTTTATGACAGGTCTGGAAATCTCAATTTGCTTGGGAACCTCAAGAGAAGAGGAATTTTTCCAATGCATACAGGTATCTAATTGCACAGATGAAACCTGGGCTCATGGAAGGATTTCAAGTTTAACCTGATATTCCTTATAAAAGGTTCCAGCAAAGTCAATTTTAAAGGGAAGAAAAGTCTAATGGCTAATAATTATTCTTACTGCATTTTATGCAAATAATCAGACTCAATATACCAAAGGTACAATTTATTTTGGCAACTAGATTTTGCTATAATTTGTCGTTAGTGGAGAGAGAAATGGTTCAAAAGGGAAAAAACTGTGGCCCACCTATATTAGATTCCAGCCTTGTCCTCAATGCCAGCTCATAAAATGAGACATAGCTGTTTTACTAAACTGATCTGTTAAATGGGATTAAGAGACTGGCCAAAGAGTATAGAATTACATACAGTAATTATATTTGCTCTGAAGCCTTAAGGCTCAACAAAGGTCACCTATTGGCTACACTGGAAAAATTTATGCCATATTAAATTTATCTGCTGTGTCTATAGAGATACCTCAGGAAAACTGGAACCGAAATGAGAATTTCCCAGTAAATGTTGTGATTGTTAACGTGGCCTCATAAGTGGCACCACACCAAACTGATGTTCAGGAATATTCACTTGAATTGTCTAAAACTTTGGAGCAGTCCTGTAGGGACTCTTAAAACTATGTATTATCTTAAGAACTATGCTAAGTCTGTAAGTAGGAATACTAATGTTCTCATTGTGTAAACCTTAGCCTTGAAATTCAGAACTTGTAAATGTTTGTAGGTAACTGCTGAATGGTTTCATTCTCTTATGCTGAACCCAACCCTTGACTTCATCCTTGTCAGTGTAAGGGAGCCAGAAATGGATGCAAGGTGGCTGAGGGCATGCAGAAGCCAGATGAAAGCCCTGAAAATTTCCGTGAAAGATTATGTGAAACATACAGACTGCCAAACCATTGTATGAAGTTACTAAGGCAGGGGTGTGGGAGAGACTGAATTGAAAAGACAGAAGCCCTAGGAAGAGTAACAAGAAAAGATTTCCACTTGAGTAATTAACCATGTTCTGTTTAGTCTTTTGTGTCTATACATCCTTTCTCTCTGGAGGATCAAGGGGATCAAGTCTAGATCAATCTAGATCAAGGATCAGAACCTGGTCCCCCTCAAACCAAGGTAGAAAGGACTTTAGACCATCATCCTGATCACATGCACAGCAGTAAAGGTGGAGAGGATCCTTGCCTGGATTCCTCACAGCTGGATGAAGAGAGCTTCACTGCCCCATGGGAAGCAAAAGTAACTTTTAAGACGTTCAACATGCCCTGCTCCAGCCACATACTAGGAGCTGGCTGGTCAATGCACAGCGGAAGCCTAAGGAAACTTCTCATGGGACTTGTCTTAATTGGACTTTGGGAAAAGGGGAGGAGGGATGTAATCTGTACACCCACACCACTGAGATAGGATAAAGGGTGACTCCTTTATAGGTTTTATGAATGTGAAGGCACCCAGAAGGGAGTTTGTGCTCATAATCAGATACAGTACTCTATGTGTGACACAGGAAAAGTCAAAACTCGTAGGTATATTAGCCCACCACCATGGTACAATTAAGGCCTGGGTAGAGAACCCAAAAGAAGTCACAGTCCCTGAAATCTGCATGCTGGTACAGACCAGGGAAATAGGAAATCCCAGCCAGGTGACTCTGCAGTTTACTGCCTGTAGCACCATGCAAGGGTGCTGCAGCAGAAGGAACCGGGAAAGAAACTATAGGACAGATCAGAAATACTTCTATGCCTTAGATTTTATAGAAAAGTAATGTAAATTTGAATGTGAAAAGTAATTAATATTGGCTCCTGCAGAAGCAAGCTGATGTTGAGACCCCAAATTAAAATATATATGGAGTCTCAAAAGGGGGGAATGAGAGAGGAGACCTGAGAAGTGTGAGGTCCAGGAGAACAGAGGTCTTCTCAAGGAAACCACAAGGATACACTTGTGGGATCCTCCCCATGGTGACTCAGCTCTTAGGAATTTGTAGATTTGACTTCCTGGATCCTGGAATTTTCCACTTCTGTGAAATCCTGTAGTTCTGTGGGGGCTGTAACAGCATCTCCCACTTGATTCAAACTGACCAATGAGAAGGGTACCTATGGGTTGGAACTTTTTGACTAGAGATAAAAAGGGAAAGACCAAACCCTTGGGAAGCATGCTGGGAAGCATGGCCATTTCAAATTCTTCTACGCCATAAGCTATACTTTTTCTGTAAAGGGCCAGAGAGGAACTATTTTAGGTTTTGTTCACCCTACAGTGTCTGTCACAACTAATCAGCTCTGCTATCATAGCACAAAAGCAGCAAAACATAACAGATAAATGAATAAAGGTGGCTGTACTCCAGTAAAACTTTATTTACTAAAGCTGGCAGTGGGCCATATTTTTCCAAACCCTAAGTTAAATGAAAATATAATATATAAAAATTTGTATCAAGATACAGCTAAAGCAGTGCTTAAAGGAAAAATTTTAACATTAAATATAAATACAGTTGAACCTTGTTAAATTCATAACCTTTATTTATTTATTTTTTTTGAGATAGAGTCTCACTTTGTCACCCTTGGTAAAGTGCCCTGTCATCATAGCTCACAGCAACCTGAAACTCTTGGGCTCAAGCGATTCTCTTCCCTCAGCCTCCCCAGTAGCTGGGACTACAGGTGCCCACTACAACACCCAGCTGTTTTTAGAGACAGGGTCTTGCTCTTGCTCAGGCTGGTCTCAAACTTGTAAGCTCAGGCAATCCACCCACCTCTCACTCCCGAAGTGCTAGGATTATAAGCATGAGCCACCATGCCCAGCCCAATATTCATATCCTTTAACTATGAATCTGCCTACTTGTTAAAATTCATTTGTAACCCCCAAGATCTAATACTTGCAATACTTCATGGTTATCTGTGAACATGCAAAGAGTAGCACAAACATTTGAGCTGCCTGATGTGCATGTTCCTAGCTGAGGTTGAACCAAGTGACGTTCTGCCTTCTTTCAGTTCTCAGACTGTAAATAAGGGTCCTTTTTACTTTTCACTAGGTAGTGCCATGTTTTTCAAATTTTTTGCTTTTGGTCAATAATTTCGCCTGTTTAAAATGGCCCCCAAATGGAAGTGTTGTCTAGTGTCCTAAGCTGAGGAAGATTATGCTGTGCCTCACAAGAAAATGTGTTAGATAAGCTTTGCTCAGGCATCAGTTGTGGTGCTATTGGTTGTGAGTTCAATGGTTACAAATTAATAATATATACTTTACTTACTAAGGTACTTCATTCATTCATTCATTCATTTATGAGAGCCCGACTCTGTTGCCCTGGGTAGAATGCCATGGCACTCAGCCTCCTGAGTAGCTGGGACTACAGGCGCCCACCACAACTCCTGGTTAGTTTTTCTATTTTTAGTAGAGATGGGGTCTCACTCTTGCTCAGGTTGGTCTGGAACTCCTGAGCTCAAGTAATATACCTGCCTCAGCCTCCCAGAGTGTTAGGATTATTGTTGTGAGCCCCTGTGCCCAGCCCACTAAAGTAACTTTAAACAGAAACACACATAAAACAAAGTTATGTATTTATCAGTTGATGAAAATGTGACTGGAGAATTGTAGAAACCTAACCCTGTGTTTCTCCCAGGAACAACAGTTTGTTAGTCACTAATTCAGTGTTCATAGTGACTTTATAGAACATCCTTCTGAGTATATACATATATACTTCTCTCTCTATATATATAAAGAAATTGAAATCAATATCAAAGGGATATCTTCACTCCCATGTTCACTGCAGCATTTTTCACAATAGCCAAGATACGGAATCAACATCACTGCCCACTGATAGATGAATAAAGCAGATGTGGTATATATATACGTACAATCAAATATTATTCAGCCATATAAAGAAAGAAATCCTGCCACTTATAACGATATGGATGAACCTAGAGGGCATTACGATAAATGAAATTAATCAGATAAATACAAATACTATAGACTCATATGTTAAATCTAAAAAAGTTGAACTCTAGAAACAGAACCATGGTTGCCAGTGAATAGGGAGAGATGTTGGTCAAAATGTATAAACTTGCAGTTATGTATAAGTTCTGGGGATCTAATGTACAGCACAGTGACAGCAGTCAATAAAGATGGTAATGGTTAGGCACAGTGGCTTACGCTGATATGCCTAGCACTCTGGGAGGCCAAGGCAGGAGGACTGCTTGAGGCCAGGAGTTGAAGACCATCCTTAGTAAAAGCGAGACTACTGTCTACAAAAAGTAGAAAAAGTCCTCTGGGCATCATGGCATGTGCCTGTAGTCCCAGCAACTTGGGAGGCTGAGGCAGAAGAATCACTTGAGCCTGGGAATTTGAGGTTGTAGTGAACTGTGATGAGGTCAGTACACTCCAGCCTGGGTGGCAGAGACTCTGTATGAAATGAAATGGAAATGAAATGAAAAAATAAAATAAAACAAAAATTAGGTAAAAAATGGTAACTATGTGAGGTGATAGATGTGTTAACTAACTTGATTTGGTATCCATTCCACAAAAAATATGTAGATCAAATCATCATGTTGTGTACCTTAAAAATATACATTTTTGGCCAGGTGCAGCGGCTCACATTTAGCATCCCAGCACTTTGGTAGGCCAAGGTAGAAAGATAACTTGAGGCCAGCAGTTCAAGACCAGCCTGGGCAACATAGTGAGATCCTATTGCTACAAAAAAATGAAAACAAAAATTAGCTGGGCATGGTGGCACACACCCGTAGTCTCAGCACCTCAGGAGGCTAAGCCAGGAGGATTGCTTGAAGCCTGGGAGTTCCAGACTACAGTGAGCTATGATCACACTGCTGTGCTCTAGCCTGGGCAACAGAGTGAGACCCTATCTCTAAAGTGTATATGGTTTTTTTTTTTTTTGTTTGTTTGTTTTATATATATATATGAATGTATCTACATATACACACACACAGTTTTGTCGCTTATACCTTAATAAAGCTAGAAAAAGATAAAAACAAATAAAACAAACAAAAACAATAAGCCTCTCTCTAGGCCAATGGGAGAGGAAAACAAAGAGTAAAAAAGTGAAAGTGAGAGAGGGGATTCAAATTACTAACAGCAGGAATGAAAGAATATCATTTCTGATCCCACAGACAATAAGGACATAACATAAACAACTCTATGCCCATAAATTGGATATCTTATAGATGAAATGAAACAATTCTCTGAAACACAGAAACTACTACAATTTACTCAGGAAGAAAAAGCCTAAAGAGTTCTATATATAATAAATTAATTAATTTTGGAAGCCAAAAACCTTCCAAAACAGAAATCTCTAGGCTTAGATAGTTTCACTAGTGAACTGTACCACACATCTAAGAGAGAATGGATGCTACATCTTTACAATTTCTTTAAGAGATAGAAGAGGAGGAAGTATACTTCCCAACTCATTTTATGAGGTTAGCATTATCCTAACATCAAAACCAGTGATATTACAAAAAACGAAAAACTATAAACATCCCTCATGAACAAAGATGCAAAAATACACAATAAAATATTAGCAAATCACATCCAGCAATATATTAAATGGATAATACATCATGATCAAAGAGGTTCACCTCATGAATATGAGGCTGGTTTGACATTTGGATATCAATAAAAGTCATCAGATTAAATGAACTTTAGGGTAAAATCATGATCATGTTGATTGATAAATGCAAAAAAGCATTCAGTGAAAGTCAACATCTATACACAACAGAAATTCAGAAAACTATGAATAGAAAGAAATTATCTTAATAAAATTTATGTATGAAAAGCCTACAACTGGCATCATTCTTAATTCTGAATATGTTGCATCCTAAGATGAGGAACAAGGCAAGGAAGTCCTCCCTCACTATTCTACATAACATCCTAGTAGAAGTCCTAGTTAGTATAATAATGTAAGAACAAAAATAAAAAGTTATACAGATTAGAAAATAAGAAATTGAACTATCTCTATGGATAACATGATTATCTAGAAAGGTAGATGGGAACTGTCTGTACTATCTTGACAATTCTCCTGTGAACTATTCCAAAATAAAAGTTGATTTAAAAAACAAAGTGAGGCTAGGCGCCTGTGGCTCAACTGGCTAATGTAAGGTGCCAGCCACATACACCTGAGCGGGCAGGTTCGAATCCAGCCCGGGCCCGCCAAACAACAATGACAGCTGCAACCAAAAAATAGACGGGCATTATGGCAGTCGCCTGTAGTCCCAGCTACTTGGGAGGCAGAGGCAGAAGAATCGCTTGAGCCCAGGAATTGGCGGTTGCTATGAGCTGTGATGCCACAGCACTCTACCCAGGGTGACAGCTTGAGGCTCTGTCTCAAAAAACAAAACAAAGTGAGACCATAATCCTAGCACTCTGGGAGGCTGAGGCAGGTGGATTGCTTGGGCTCAAGAGTTCAAGACCAGTCCGAAAAAGAGCAAGACCCTATCTCTAAAAGTAGCTGAGCATTGTGGCAAGTGCTTGTAGTCCCAGCTACTTGGAGGCTGAGGCAAGAGAATCGCTTGAGCCTAGGTGTTTGAGATTGCTGTGAGCTATGACACCACAACACTCTGCTGAAGGCGACAAAGTGAGACTCCTGTCTTAAAAAAACAAAACAAAACAAAACCACAGTGAGATATCATGATACATCTAGAAAAGTGACAATACCAAATACTGGCAAGGATTTGTAGTAATGGGAACTCTGATTTATGGCTGGTGGAAATGCAAAATGATATGGCTACTTTGGAAAACAGTTTGGCTGTTTCTTATGAAGTTAAATATATACCTACCATACCACTCAGCAATCCCACTCCAATATATTTACCCAAGAGATTTGAAAAGTTATGTATACTCAAAAACCTATACACAAATGTTTATAGTAGCTTTTTTCATAATTGACAAAAACTGGATACAATCAAGATGTCCAACAAAGTGAATGGAAAAACTGTGGTAGATCCCTACAAGAAATACTATTCAGTAATAAAAGGAACAAGTTATTGGTACATCCATATAAGGAACACTATTCAGTAATAAAAGGAATAAGTCATTAAGTCACCCAGCAAGATGGATGAATCACAAATGCATTTTAATAAATAAAAGAAGCCAGACCCAAAAGACTACATATTATATGATTGCATTTATAGGACATTCTGGAAAAGGTAAACTCATAGGGCCAGAAAATAAATCAGTTGCCAGGAGCTGTGGTTGGCTGACCAAAGGGGCCACACAAGGAAAATTTTTAGGGAGAACTCTTTTAACTATTAATAACATTGCAGAATAAAAGGAATTGGGACTCCTTGGAGGAATGATTGATACTAGCTCTGTATCAAAGAAGATACAGGATGAGCCTGAAGCATCTTAGAGAGCCAGAAAGTAAGGAAGTGTTCAAAAATCAAAAGGATGGGGCCATGTCAAAGAGACAGAGGAATCAACTTAAACAAAGTCCTAATAGCTAAAACTGGAACAATTTGATGGTGCTGGATTATAGCCCAAAGAATAAAATACATATATATCCACGAGTCAATACTGATAGAAATAAATGACTGAATAAATGGGGGAGAAAGAACAAATCTTTCTTACAGAAGAATTTCAAATAATGTATGTGGATATTCCTCTTTCTGGAAAGTAGAGCTTAATTCTCTTCTCCTTGAGTATAGGCGGGTCTTAGTGACTTATCTTCAAAGAACAGAGTATGGAAAGGGAAACACAGAAACTTTACAGCAGAGAAACCTAGCCAATACCACCTCATGTCAATATCATGTGCCCTGTGATGTGATAAGAAGGGCACTTCACCTCTTTCCCAAAACCCATAACCCTAGTTAAACCAGAGAAAAAGCCAAATTTCTGACAACTAGTGTTCAAAAATTTAAATATAACTGACCACTAGTGTTTAAAAATTTAAAAATTATAAAAAACAAGTAAAGACTGAAGAATTGTCACAGATTGGAGATTAAAGAAACAGAATTCAATCTAAGACCCCACATGGCTTTTAGGCAACTAAAAGCAATTGTTCTGTTTTGTTTTGTTTAGACGACTAAAAGCAATGTGGGATCTTGGATTGAATTCTGGAACTGAAAAAGGCCATAAGGGGTAAAACTGGTGAAATTTTAACAAAGTCTAAGTTGAAGTTAATAGCATTTTACCAATGTAAATTTCTTAGTTTTGACAAATGTACTATGGTTATGTTAACATTAGGGGAAGCTGGGTAACAGAAACTCTCTATATTATTTTTATAATTTTTTGTAAACCAGAAATTATTCCAATATAAAAAGCTTATTTAAAAAACAAACAAAAATGTTTAGTGCCTTCTCATCTCATTCAGACTACTGTAGAAGCCAAAGGCCCTGTATTATCTGACTCTACCTTTATTACTTCTCAGATCTCACATACTATGTTTGTTGAATGAATGAATGAATGAATGAATGAATGACTCCCTAAAACAAAGGAACTCAAGTCAGACTGATCATCAGAATCATCTGGGGAGCTATTAAAAATGCACATTCCAAGGGTACATCTGAGAGATTTTTGAATCAGTATTTCTGGAGTGGGAGTAGAAAGTTTTTATTTTTAAAAGTACCCTAGATGGTCTGAGAATTAGTCAGGTTTGGAAGATTCTCAAGATGGCAAAAAATGAATTCTCTTATTAAGCAGTCAATAGTTTTATTAACTGAAATGACTATAACTACTTTTTTTTTTTTTTTTTTTTTTTTTTTAGTTTTTTTGGCCAAGGCCGGTTTTAAACCCGCCACCTCCTGAATATAGGGCCAGCACCCTACTCCTTTGAGCCACAGGCGCCACCCTAAATCCATACATTTTTTAATTGGGGACGTGCTATTTCATTGATCAATCATGAAAAT
>CAUYPK010087679.1:0-30635 GCA_963574355.1 Loris lydekkerianus | reverse complement strand
TTGATGTGCGATCTCCAACCTTCTCTCCTGGTATAGCTCGAATCCTCCAGGTTACTTACTAAATTTCCATCCTTTAACTCTCCTTCTGGACGGGAGCCTCTGTGAAAAGCTGGCTTTAGTCCGCCATCTTGTCTCCACCTTGTTTCTGTTTTTATTTTTACTAATTCATATAACAGAGGTTCACATGTCCTTATAAAACCTAAGTAAGGGCTCGGCACCTGTAGTTCAGTGACTAGGGCACCAGCCACAAACACCAAGGCTGGTGGGTACAAGTCTTGTCTGGACCTGCTAAACAACAGTGACAACTGCAACCAAAAATAGCTGGGCATTGTGGCAGGCACTGGTAGTCCCAGCTACTTGGGAGGCTGAGGCAAGAGAATTGCTTAAGCCAAGGAGTTTGAGGTTGCTGTGAGCTGTGGCTCCACAGGGCTCTACCCAGGACGACAGCTTGAGACTCTGCCTCAAAAAACCAACAACAACAAAGAAAAAACCTAAGTAAGTTTGATGTTATAGATGTGGCAGAAAAACCACTGCAAGTGAAAGTTGAAAATAAAATACTTTAAATACAAGAAAAATTCAAGACCAAATAATTCTTAAATTTACATGTTACTATCTCAAAAGGTTAAATTAGATTTATTTTTTGGAAATTAAATGAATCTTCACTACATCTGAAGTTAAGAAACTGCACATAGGCAGACGAGCTTGTGGGGATGCAAATAGTCTATCATATTAAGGACAAGTGCTAGAGGTCTAGAGAGCCAGAGACTGTGCACCATGACTCTTTTAATCCATCTGGGCTGCTTATTCATCTGGTCTGATGAATTAAATAAACTTTTGGAGGCATGCTATATACTGACAAAAAATTAAATGACCCATTTATCACTGTCTTTAATCATTCTTATTCAGTTCCTATTAAGTGCTTGGTGTTTTTCTGAACTACCTTATAATACTATTAATTAGGTATGCCTAAAAGCAAAGTGCAATTAGAATTCCTTCATTTAGTTAATTGAGGAAATGGACTGCTATAGGAGTTTTTGTATAGTAGTGCTAAAAAACTTTTTGGCCACATTATTTTTTTCCTGTAAAAAGTTTTTTAAAAGGACGGCACCTGTGGGTCAAAGTAGTAGGGCGTCAGCCTATGTGCCAGAGGTGATGGGTTCAAACCCAGCTCTGGCCAAAAACTGCAAAAAAAAAAAAAAAAAAGTTTTTAAAAAGTGTGCATATATATCTATTAATCTTTTCTTTCATAGTTTCTTGTCGTGCTTAGAAAAGCTTTTCATACCCCAAAATTATAATAAACCAAGTTCAGCTTTATTTTCAGAGGATGTCTTGTAATTTTTTACATTTAAAGTATGTATTTACCCATCTGGCATTCTTTTTTCTTATTTCTTTTTTTACCTTATTTTTGCTGAGGTAAAATTCACATTTCACAAAATTAACCATTAAATTGAACAATTCATGGTACTTAGTACATTCTAAAACATTTTTATCATACCAAAGGAAACTCCATATTCATTGAACAGTTACTCCCATCACCCCCATCCCCAGCCTGTGGCAATTACCAATCTGCTTTCTTTCTCAATGGGTTTTTGCCTATTTTGTGTGTTTCATATAAATACAAGTATAGAATATATGACCTTTTCAGTCTAGCTTCTTTACTTACCTTAAAGTTTTTGAGTTTTATCATAGCATGTATCAACACTTCATTTCTTTTATGGCTGAGTATTATTTCATTGTATAATATATACCACAATTTGTTCATCCAGTCATCCATTGATGAACATTAGGGTTGTTTCTACTTGTGGCTGTTGGGAGTAGTGCTACTATTAACATGTGTGGGCTTTCAATTCTTTTAAATATACACCTAGGAGTGGAATTACGGTATTTGAGATATAAATGAGATATAAATTCAGCAATTTGTTTTTCGCCATGAGTCTAGTCTTTTGTCTTAGCTTCATTTCTTGTTACCTTTCTTTCACTAATTTAAGGTACTTCCTTTATCATACACTAAGTTCCCATACTTGGGTCTATTTCTCAACCTTCAGGTTTGATAGTTCCATCAGTGTATGTGTCAGTATAAATTCTTCCCACCGCATATTCAATTAATTACTGTTTTAATATTTGGAAAGGCAAATGTATTCCCCACCCTCACCCCTATTCCCATTTATTTATTTTGTCATAATTGTCCTTGCTAGTTTCACATGTTTATTCCTCTAGGTAAACCTTTCATTCCCTTTTATCAATGACACAAATACTTAAGTAATATCTTCTTTACAATCACCAAAAAAATTACATTTTAATTTGTACTTAAGAAAATAATCACAATCATATCTCTTAAATGGAAATAGGTAATTCATTGTATACTTTATTGCAGTAATTAATCAATTATAATTTGGTAAATGAAGTTTCACATTTTTACACAGATTGTGATTTTCTTTCTAGCCTTAAAATCTGAAGGAGATGATTACTATATTAATGGTGCCTGGACTATTGACTGGCCTAGGAAGTTTGATGTTGCTGGGACAGCTTTTCACTATAAAAGACCAACTGACGAACCAGAATCCTTGGAAGCTCTAGGTCCCACATCAGAAAATCTCATTGTCATGGTAAATGTGTCTTTGCTATTTTATTTCTATTTGTAACTCCCTCTTGTGAAGTGGGAAGGGGAAGGACTTCTTTTTAATCTCTGTTTTACAAATGGTGAAATTTAGATAAATAAAGGTAAAATGATTTACACAGGGGTGTAAAATCTATTCAGAGTTAAGGCTATAGTGCTCTTTCTATATCTTCCTGATCTTTTCAAGACTTGCTTGAATAATACTTTTATAACTGAACATGAGAAATGAAAAAAATGGCTCCAAAGTACCCAAGAAAATGGAAGGAAAAAATTTGATATAAATGCATGTGTTTTGTCTTAAATTTCCTATATATCTTACTTTATGACATTTTCTTCTTCAGAAGAAATAATGAATATCTGAATGAAGGCTCATTGTATTCTAACTGTCTTCATCAGTTGTTTTCAATGGCAGGTTCTGCTTCAAGAACAGAATTTGGGAATTAGGTATAAGTTCAATGTTCCCATCACTCGGACTGGCAGTGGAGATAATGAAGTTGGCTTTACGTGGAATCACCAGCCTTGGTCCGAATGTTCAGCTACTTGCGCTGGAGGTAAGACACCCACTAGGCAGCCCACTCAGAGGGCAAGATGGAGAGCAAAACATATTCTGGGCTATACTTTGTGTTTGTTAAAGAAGCTAATTGGAAACATTTCTTGCAGGTTTGCTTCAAGCTGTAATTTAGCAAAAGAAACTTTGCTTTAATTATATTATATTCCGTTTGTTTTCAACCTCATGTAATATGTGCAGATTTGTTGGTAAAATACATCTTGGCACAATGAGTTTCTGTGATGGTGCTTCTCCCAAGACTATCTTGAAGGTGGGCTATTTGCTTTTCATGAACTCATTCTTGGTAAACAACATCAAGAGTTTTAAATAAGAAAATGAGCAAGAATCAGACATCATAGATGCAACTTCTTGTAATGGGGGATGAGAATGTATGTCTGTGTGCTTGTGTGTTTCCCACAATCTTATTCGAACTCCCTTCTTCAGCCATTAAAGTTAGAGGGCTATATACTGGGATGCTACAGTAATTACTGGTGTCTGGGTCTCTGGGTGATGATGTACACTGACCCTATTATAGTACCTAAGAGAGGTAGCTACTAGGCGGTGGTTGGTGATCTGTTGGTTGTCCCATGTGCGTTTTTCATGGGTGCCTTTTCCCTACAATTTACTCTATTCCTAATCCTCCTCCCTCTAGTGGCCACCAATGCAATTCTTTACCTCTGGCTGGGAGAGCAGGACAGTTGGCTTCCTTCAAAGCCAACCCCTTGCTGCTGCATGGACTGGTGAGTAGAAGTGCTGTGCAAGCAGCATCTTCCTTCTCTCTGGAGACTAAATGCATCGCCTCCACCGTACACCCTGATCTCAATAAGCGAGGAATCAAACCTATCTCTCAGGCTTAGGGCTGGACTAGAGCACCCCACTATTCCAAAAGCAAAGATTAAATTTTGAATAGTGTATTTAGAATAGGCAAAATTAGAATAAAGTTAATCACCGAGTGTACTAACTGCATTCTTTTTCTAAACTGTGCAGAAACATGATTTCATATAGACTCCATCATATCTCATCCTGTAGTCACTGAATTTCTAAACAACTCTGATTCTAAGACTTGAATCAGAGAAATTATTGTCAGAGAAATGATTAGCATATAATCAATTTAGTATTTTTGGTCTCATATAAAATTAAATTATTAATTAACTACACCTCTGACTTCAATAGTAAAGACTATTAAAAATGAAAAAGAAAAAGGAAATGAATTATAATATATTAATGGTCTCTCCTGTATGAAGGGTCATTAAACATGGCTATGTATAATTTGTGACATATTTTAAAAGATCTCTAGTTACCATCCATTTTATGCATGAAATGGCTGGTGATTTATAATGTAAAATTTAAAAAACTGTAGGGCATTACTATTTCTTTCAATAAATAAAAGATATTTGCAACTAATTGATGAAGTGAATGCCATTACATTATACTTTATTGGCATTTATACATATTATCTTTCTTTGTTCCAATTAAATCTTTTTTGTTCCATCAATAAATTAACTTTCCCTTTTCCACATACCAATAAAAAGTCTTTAGTAGAACTTTACATAAATAATTCAGGCCTTGAAGTAAGATAGGATAAACTTATTAAAGAAGATTCAAAATAATTTTAAAGTTAAGGAAATTCAATAAGGAAAGTCTAAAATTGAGCTAGAGTTACTTAGAGAAAAGAAGGTTAAGGGGAGCATATTAATATCTTCAAGTATGTGACAGAATGTTGAATGGGAAGTTCTTAGTGCCTGTTCTTCTTTGTACTGAAATGGCTATATTTGGGGATGGTTTAGACACAGTCTTGTCTGAGGCCAAGGAGGGATTAAGTGAATTTTTAATGTTCCTTCAACCCTATGATTCTATTTGTTCAGAAAGTCAATAGTCTAACAAAGAAGAAAAAGACCATAACTGGATTTGGAAGAAAAACTGTAATTTTATTAAAGTAAGAAAGTGAAAAATCCAGATGAATGTTATTCTTTTCCATCGTACTTATATTGAAAAATAGAATTGATTTCTTATGATAGAGGATAAAACAAAAGAAAGGGAGGAAGAAAAGCCCCTGGAATGACAGTTTTCTTCTTCCTTGTTATTTATACTTCTTTCTTTAATTCTGGGGCTACTGACTTTAGATATTTCAAGTGGTTCTGGGAACTGAAATTCTGCTTGGTTATAAGTGCTTAAGAGCATTCTTGAGGCCATTGTGTTCTTTGGAATAGGGATATACAGTGCTTGAAAGTTGGCAGGCATGGCACAAAGAGCTGCCATTTGTCTTGGTAAATGGTTCTCAAAATATGGCCCCCACACCAGCAGCATCAACATCACATAGGAACTTGTTAGAAATCCTGATCATAATTTAGGGGCCCCATTTAGCCCTACTGAATAGAAATTCTCCAAGTGGGGCCCAGCAATCTGTATTTTAACAAGTCTTCCAAGTGATTCTGATGCTTGTCCAAATTTGTGTACCACTGGTCTTGGCTGACAGAGAAATAGAAACCTAGCACAAGATGCATAGAGTCCTTGTCACTGTGCTGAAGTCTTATGCATTTTTTAGACTCATTTTACACCTAGATCAATATTTGGAACATTTTAGGGCTCAGTAAGTTTATAGATGATTGAAGGAATTAATTTGGCAATTATATATTTGTGCTTAGTCTTACCAGTGTGGGAAATCAGAGTTTATAACTGCTAAATTTCTTATATAGGAGGGCAAATCTATTGCCAAAGAGGGATGTTATAATTTTAATTAGTATGAATAAGTAAAACCAAGCTCCTGTCTTTTGTCTTTTTTACTTTGAATAGGTAGGAAATATTTTCTAGGATACAGAGTGCAATTGAATTATTGAAGTTGTTCTACCTACACATTTAACCCTAGGTTTTTTAAATATAGGATGTTTATCATTGAGTGAAGTATAGTCCCTGGAGGGCTCAGGAACCTTGATCAAAGAGAAAGCCAGAGTCGTCTTCTTCATAACAGTAAATGGAACTTAATCTGCAGTTAAGAAACCTTTTAGGAAAAAGACATGTCTAGCTCATTTTCACTCAGAAAGTAGGGATGAATACTCAATTCAATTCTTAATTAGGATACTCTACTTTCATCTCTCCAGAAAAGTGCTGTGTGTCTTGAGACAGCCCAAATTCTTTTAAATGGAAAAGAGAAAACAAGAAAGATCTCAAAGAACGTTCAATGGCAGTCTCACAAGATTCTGCCATCTTCTCTCCTGCTTGTTTTATTAATGTCAAGACTTTTGGACTTTAATTGAGGTTGGGAGCAATAATGATAGTTTTCCCTTATGAGATCTTTTAAGATAAGAATTTTGGAACTGTTTTTCTGTTGCTTAGCAGACCTAATGACAAATGTAAGGCTCCAGGAAACATTGGTGATTCAGTCCAAGTAATGGTCTTTTCTCTGAGTCAGTGATGAAACACTTCCTTCGCCTAATTAGGAACATTAAGATACTATGGGGTGTGAGTTCAGGATAAATGTGATATTTTAGGTAGAGTTGTAACTCTTCCTTAGAAAGAAACCCACCCTCAAAAACTTGACTATTTTCAGAACCATTGTTACTCCCACTTGAGTTTGTTTCTTCATTTCTCACCCAAAATATTATATACTCTGTAATTTTTCTCCCACCTTTATATACTATCATTGGACAAGTGATTGTAATAATGTGTTATTTAAAGCTTGGCTGAGTAGTGAAAGTTGTATTATTTTAAAATACAAAGCTTAATTTTTTCAGTACTAATTTATGCCAGTGTGCTATTGCACAATGACCTTAAAAGTTGCAAATAACAAATAATTATATATATTCATCCTTTGAGTTTAGTTAGAAATATGCTCATTCTACTTATTTTGGCTAGATGTGTAGTTCTTAAATGAAGGCATGCATCATAATCATCTGGAAAGCTTTTTAAAATACAGATTGCTAGATTCTGCCTCCAGTTTCTGATTCAGTGGGTCTGGGTTAGGCCCTAAGAATTTACATTTCTAACAAGTTTCCAGGTAATGCTGGTGCTACTAGTTCAAGAACCATAGTTGTGAAAATTCTGAGGAAGACACTGAGATGTTCTCAAATAAATGCCTACTTAAAGTCTTTTAGGTAGTAATCGATATTGTTTATAATCCACATTATTACTAGTTTTTTGAATGATAGGTGGTTTGACTGCTCAGCTATGTAATAATAAAATTGTATACTTTATGAAAAATCTTCTGGTACTCTGTTTCATTAGATCATCCTCAACTGCATGAGATAGGCATTACTTTTATTCCTATTTTATAGACAGAATTCAAGTAACTTAACTTGCTGAAAATAAGACCTACCAATTGAGTCTCTGGTGATCTTTTCAATGTACCATTTTCTCTCATCATAGAAAAGGCCCTTTACCTGGCTCAGCACCTGTACCTCAGTCGTTAGGGCCCCAGAATGTCAGTTAATTTCATAATTGTATTTAATGTGACCATTAGCCTTTGATGTGCCTGTGGAACACTTTTTTGTAATTAAGTTTATTTGTACTCTTTCTTTTTACCTGATAGATCATTTATAAGCATCTGATTAATTTTTAAAACTGACTGATATATCACTTCTCAGCCTTTTGGCTAAGATCAAGTATAGTAAATAAATCAGTGATATTCAACAAATTTGAATTTAGACTCTGGAGTCAGAATATAACCCTGTTTTAGCTCAATTTTTATGAAAACCGATAAACTGTTATTTTCTCTTTGAGACTTATGGTTCTAATCAAAGAAGATTTTCTGTTGTTTTGTTTTGTCTGCATACAAAATTTTAAAAAAATTTTCAGATTATTATGAGGGTACAAGCGATTAGGTAAGGTCCCTGTTGTAGTTTTGCCCCTCACCCAGGAAGTATGCCATATACCCTGTTTTCTGTTGTTTTTGGAAATTGTTGTTCCCTTGGGGAACAAATTTGTGCAGAATGCAGCAATATTTATGATAAGTTTCTACACCACCTTCTGAATGTTTTCTCATCTCCCACCATTCATACCATTTACTTTTCACCTCCCGCTACTTGATACAACCCTTGGACTTTAAAGTACAACATTCCAAAGCAAATTAACTAATATTATTGCTATAGCATTATATTTAACTTTGTACCTGTTCTGTTTAAAAAGAAAACTTAAGAATATTTAATTTGTAGTGCAAAAAAAAAGAAGGTGATAAATACCCATGATAGCTATAAGAAACTGGTTTCATCTCTTGGTTTTCTATTCTGTTCCATACATCTATGTCTCTAGTTTTGGGCCGTTAACATGCTTTTTTTGATCATTGTGTACTTGTAATATAACCTAAAGTCTGGTAGAATGAAGCCTCTGTCTTTTTTTTTAATTACTAACAAGTGCCTTGGGTGTAAGGGTTTTTTCCTGGTTCCATATAAACAAAGAACTATTTTTTCCAGTTCTTCAAAGTATGATTTTAATGGGGTATTTTAATAGGGGTTGCATTGAATCAGTAGGTTGCTTTGGGTAGTATAGACATTTTAACAACATTGATTCTTCCCAGCCAAGAGCGTGGTATGTTCTTCCATTTGTTAATGTCTTCTGCTATTTCTTTTCTTAGGATTTTCATAATTCTCTTTCTAGAAGTCCTTCACCTCTTTTGTTAGGTATATTCCTAGGTATTTCATTTTCTTTAAAGCTACCATGAAGGAAATTGTGTCTTTGATTTGCTTCTCAGTTTGACCGTTACTGGCGTATACAAAGGCTACTGATTTGTATACCCTGAGACATTACCGTAGTTGTTGATCCACTTTGAGGAGTCTTGTGGTTGAATCTCTGGGGTTTTCTAAGGGTAAGATCATGTTTTTGGCAAAGAGTGACAGTTGGACCTTCTCTACCCCCATTTGGATGCCCTTTATATCCTTCTCTTGCCGGTTCTCATTGGCTAAAAAATCCAGAACTATACTGAATAGCCGTGGCGATAGAGGACATCCGTGATCTTTGATAAACCAAACAAAAGCGTACACCAGGGACAAGAAGCCCTATGCAATAAATGGTGCTGGGACAACTGGATAACCACATGTGGTTAACCACAACTGATAACTGGATAACTACACTGAAACTGGACCTGTACCTTTCACCATTTACAAAAATTGACTCATGATGGATAAAAGATTTAAATCTATGACGTAAAATGATAAAAATTCTAGAACAAAATATGGCAAAAACTCTTGAGGTCAGCTTGGGTAAAGATTTTATGAAGAAGACTTCAGTGGCCAATGCAACAACAACAAAAATAAACAAATGGGATTTAAACTGAAAAGTTTCTACACAGCTAAGGACACAACAATTAAAGCAAATAGACAACCTTCTGAATGGAAAAAGATATTTGCACGTTACAAATCTGACAAAGGCTTAATAACTAGGATCTACAGAGAATGCAAATTAACCAACAATAAAAGAGCAAACAATCCCATCTATCACTGGGCAAGAGACATGAACAGAACTTCTCTGAAAAAGACAGACAAATGGCTAACAAACATATGAAAACGCTCATCGTCCCTAATCATCAGAGAAATGCAAATCAAAACTACACTGAGATATCACTTAACCCAGTGAGAATAGCCCACATCACAAAGTCTCAAAGCTGCAGATGCTAGTATGGACCTGGAGAAAAGGGAACACTTTTACACTATTGGTGAAACTGGAAATAATACAACCCCCTCTGGAGAATCCTCAAAGAACTCAAATTAGACCTCCCATTTGATCCTGCAATCTCACTATTAGGCATCTACCCAGAAGAAAAAAAAAATCAGTTTATCATAAGGACATTTGCACTAGTTTTTATCACAGCTCAATTTACAATCACCAAGAGCTAGAAACAACCTAAATGCCCATCAACTTAGGAATGGGTTAATAAACTGTGGTATATGTTTACCATGGAATACTATTTAGCCATAAAAAGATGAAGACTTGACATTTTTTTCTATTAACCTGGATGGAGCTGAAACACATTCTTCTTAGTAAAGTACCACAAGAATGGAGAAGCAAGTATCCCATGTACTCAATACTAGTATGAAGCCAGTAGATGATCTAATTCATGCCCACATCGGAGAAAAACCCAATTCAGTTCAAGTCGTGGTAGAGGAATTGGTGTGCTCCCACTTAATGGGCACAACATAAGAGTGTATGGCACACCTTTTGGGTGCAGGACACAACTACAAGAGGAACTTTACCTAACAAACTCAAATATTGTGACCTGGTTGTACTCTCACATTAGCCTGAAATTTAAAACAAGAAAGAAATACCTATGATATTTTATGTTTATCATACTTTTAAGTTTACACTGTGAATATACAGTCTTTGTCCTGCCATCATCTATTTGACACTCCTGATTACTTTCTCCAAATTATCTTTTTTAGAGTTTGTTCTCTATGTAGAAATACAAAAGTTGTATACCAAAGGACTCAATTTGGTTAGGTTTCTGCTAATAGAGGCATCCCTCTGCTAAACATTGCTTTGCTTCTCAGAAGGAAAAGGATAACTTGAAGCTATGCTTAGATGGAAGAGGAGGAGGAAGGAGATGGGTTTATTGTTAGAGACAATTTTGATTTTGGTTGAAGATCAAAGAGCACAGATTTTGTTTTACATATGTGGTTATACAGGAAAGTTTCTGATCAATTGCATTGACTATTTAAAATGCCATCATTATATTTTCTCTTACATTTATTTCTTTGTATCTTTGATACTTTTTATTTATTATGCTTTTTCTTCAAGAACCTGGAGGTCTTTTTAAGCCCAATTATTGAGTGTGTATGTGTGTGTGTGTGTGTGCGTGTGTTTGTGTATGAATAGCATATAAATATAAAAGATACTTTATGTATTTCTTCTTTTGAGCTAGGACAAATTCTTTTTATTTTACCTTTTGTATTTTTATTTGACTCATCTAGATTCTTATGCATACTGGAGCTGGTTTCTACTCTTTGTGACTTTTAAGATGCTTTGTATAGTTTCAACTACTGTTTTGGATTTTCCTGATTTAGAGCCATGTTTTTCAAGCTGCAACAAGGTGCTCAAGGGCACTGCAGCAGACTCACAGGGCACTACAAAATATTATACATTTTCAAGGGAAACACATTGATCTTATACTTTACAAATTATTACAGTGAAGTTATTGGGACCTATTTAATAAGCAAAACTTAGACATTTTTTTCTGCATAGGAGATACCATAAAACAATTGAGACATTGAGGGTACTGTGAACCAAAAAAGTGTGAGACTCTCTGATTTAGAGTAATATGAGTGTAATTCAAGTTGGATAAAAGCGTTACCTCTCTTTCTTTCAATAAATGTTGAATTTCATTTTGTAAGAGGAAAAAAATTCATATAAACTCATTATTCAGGGCCCAGGTAATGTTCAGAATTTTAAAATGAGACTTCTGTACTTCCAGTTAAGGAACTAGAGATCTTGAATAAAAGGTAAATTTCTCTTTCATATCTGTATTCCTTTTGATATATATACTCCTGAACATGTTTCCTTTCTCCATCTCTGTTAGTTCAGTGTAACATTAGTGGGTGATTAAGCAAAAAAAAAAAGAAAGGAAGGAAGGAAAGAAGGAAGTATATTTCATGAGTTTCTGAGAATAGTTTCTTCTTGCAGTAAGCAAGTTTGGGTAATAATCTATACTAATCTATTTATTAATAACACAGTTTTTAATTTTTTTCAGTTTTTTCCTTTTTTTTCAAATTATTTTGATGAACTTATCACACAGATTGCCTTGGACTCTTTAAAAAGTTGGACATTTCTAGATTGTTTCTGTGGATTTCTATGTTTTCAAGAATGAAACTATATAAGCATAATGTCCACTTAAAAATATAGTAAGTCCATTCTAAAATAACAATGTTAAATTGTTTTTTAAAAGTAATTATTTGAAAAAATATAATGCAATCTTTAAGCCAGTACTAATACCTGACTAAAGTAGAATCACTCTCAATGTTCTGGATAAAGCAGAAGCAAATGTTTTACATTTTCACAGATAGCCTTTTAATTTCTTCGCCAATTCTAAGATGTCTGTCTAACACATTGATTACCACTAAGAGATCAAGTCATATTGTAAGTTATTTTGTATTGTTAATTAACAGAATGTGCGTCAAACAAAGGTTTTAGAAGGTTCTTGCATTTTATAGAAATTGTACCAAAAATAATGACTAACACTTGAACTGAAGCTTTTGAAGGACACATAGACTGTAATGAAGCAGAGGGGTCCCAAAATGAGGAGGAGGAAAATAAAAGTTAATTGGATTTTTTTTGTGTGTATGTGATTTAAAGTAGACTTGAATGAAATTAAGGTGTAAAAGACATAAAGGTCAAATTTTATAGCTTAATTTGTATATCTTTGACTTAGGAGTTACCATCCAAAAGCTACTTTTAGAGTTAAGTGAAAAGATTACAGATGGAAACTTTAGTTTAAATAATTTAAAGCAGTTTACTCAATATCATTTATTTCACTTTAAATGAACATATAATTAGCTTTTAAGAAACATTTCCAATGAAAAACATTTCTGTGTGTAGTTGTACAATGTACTATTATTGGTCAAAACTTTGAAGAGCCTTTCACATTTGATTCCTATATGTACCAAACTTACACATATAATGGATCACTGAGATGTTTTTGGTAATACAATTTGCTGTAAAAAGTGATGAATTTAAAAAGAATAAAGATTTTCATTGATCTTTGTTCGTTATTATTTCCTAATTTTCTCTTTGCTCTTTGAAAAATAAAACATTTCAGGACTAGACAATGGTGTATCGCTGCATTAATCTTAACATTCCCCTATTCACTCACCCACAAGACAGTCCCCTCCTTAAAGGTCATTTTCCAAGTTGGGAAGGAAGAGTACCCTTTACCACATGGGATTAGTTGTGCCAAGCATTGTAGCAGGGCAACTGAACATTACAGCTCCTGAAATGCTGTGCTTCATTTGGCTTAGTTCTCATATGCTCTTGAGATTGAAGGTAACTTCTGTGCAAACTCATGTTTGTGGTAGGTTCACACTTCCAGAAGCTAATGTGTTTATTCATTTATTTGTACATGATAATAATTTTAATTTGTATTTTTCCTTAAGCATATGGCTTCCCCTATAAAGTCCACTTTAAATTTCTTTAACTAAGCTGTGTATTTTCAGTATAATTTAAGCTTCTAACTTTTTGTAAAACCTCTTACTATGAAAACTTATTTTGATAATCTTGACCTTTTTTACTGTTTGCTTGTCCATATTGTGAGTTGCATTTTCTCTGATGTTAAGATTTATAGCTGAAGAAATCTCTGCTGACCCAAAACATTCCCCCTAATGCTGTTTTTCTTTCCTTTTCATCATTTCTATTATTTTAGTGATTATATTATTCCATAACATGTCTGGATACATATTCACACACTAAAAAACTTGAGTAAGACTGAAACCAAAGTTTAAGTGTATTCCTACTATATTAATGATCCATGCATCACAGGCCATGTTTCACCTCACAAAAATTCTGTTCAAATTAGCATTTTTAGCAATCAAAACGTTACGTATCTTTATAAGGGAGTATGCATAAAATCTTTTAGGGGAAAAAACAAAGCCTTTGATAGTGGTAAGCATCATCATCTCATCTTTACAAGACCTTTACAAGAAAAATATTACTATTTTTCTTTCCACTTAAAGAAAATGAATATTTTAGTTTAAAAGATATACAACTTATTTATGACTCTGTCTTTATTTTAATTCAAATCTGAAGTATTTATTCTTTGGTTCTGAGAAAGGAATTTTATATATGTTTAAAAGGAAAACTTCTCTTGGTAATAAATACACCCCACTGTATGGAAGAAGCTCAAGACTTTGTACTCTCCACATAATTCCTCTACAGTTTTAAATAAAATACCCAAAAGAAGCTCCTATTAAAGATCATGTAAACTACTTTCTATAATACAATTAAACTCTTTATGTTAGGAAACTTGCCTTCCATAAATTCCTATTTCTAGTTAGTATTCTGTGTCTTGATGTGTCCATCTACTTTGATGTGTACCTCATAGTGGTAAGAACTCAGGCACTGAAACAAGACTACAAAATCAAATGTGAAATAACAGATGCCTGTTTTCTAGAATACTTATTAAGTAGAGTAGAGGGAAAAAGCATTACAGAAGGAAGAGAGAAAACTTTTATGGAATTTTGGATCCCAAAGTGTCATTAGAAATTAGATAACTTGATTGTCTCATTTTACAAAAGAGAATGAAAACTTGCCTTAGGTCATTTACTTAAACTACCTAGAACTCAAAAAGAGGTAACTAAATGTGGCAGAAACTGGGGTAAGGAAAAACATAAGAAGAAGATAAAGTGAAAAGGGAGTAATATTGTAATCATTTCACTACGAAAAGAGTTTTTAAGACCAAAGAGTAGCTGGGTAAGAGACAGCAAAATAATAAAATGGGGACTGTAAAACTAAAACTATTAGAACTGAAAATGCACTCTTTTATTAGATAAGGTATCTTCCATCATGGAATATAATTATAATGATACTTGCCTTATCTCACCCCTCCCCCACTGTTATGTAATCTCTTTGAGATCAAGACTGTCTTACTTTCTCCCTTATGATAAAAAACCGTGTGTGAAGACATAGTAAGGAATCAGTGAGTTAAACCAAATTACACACTTTTTAGGGAAGAGAGTACCACTAATTTCTAATAGTAGTAGAAATTTCCTCAAAGGATAGTGTGATTTCAAATAAATTCAGTGTATGTATGCTCCACCCTACCTTACCATCACAGTAGCTCTAGAAAAATACAATATTTTTAGAGCCATGTTTTCCTTTTGATTATCCAATGTTTCTTCAGGACATCTAGTTTTGCTTAGGACAGGAGGAAAAGGCAAACAAGGGATGTTTTTGAAAGGTAAAAACCAGCAGGAGGCTCTTTAGAAGAAGGAACCATATGGGTGGAATTGATTGGTACCCTGGGTGCCAGTTGTTAGATCCAAGGCAGATGGGCTTTGCTCTGCCCTGCAAGTGCTTGTGTCTGGCCAATAATCACACAGCACAAAAGCCAGATTCCAACAGGGAAAGGCAGAGCAGAGAAACTTTTTTCCTGGCACTTGGCACTCTTTGGATTCTATCTGCACTAAAGATTTAGATTAATATTGCTGGCCATGTGCTCTGTATATTGTGATTATATAGTGGTGTCTGGGTTGCTAGCTACTTTGGATGCTATGGTTAAGCAAATTATTGCCTTAGCCACCAGCCATATTTTTAGTACAAGCTCTGACTTTTTAACTTTTACCCCCTTTCTCTTCAGAAAACTATTTCTTGGGTAGTTATGATATACTGTGCCACTAGGTTAAGTTCTCTAGAGGTTGGTTAGACCCTCAATCCCAAGGATACATTTGCGTATATACTATTCTTTCTTTTCCTTGACTCACTCACATGTGTTCATTGTCCATTTATCAATCGCATGGTCTAGGACTGAAATGATGGGTCTTATGAGAAGGCTGAAAGGTCTTTCTCATGCCTTTAAGCACCCCGACCTCCATCCTTCTTAGTTTAACACATATTGCCCTTATCTATTAAATTCAAGTGGTAATTTCTGTGCGGTGAGTGTCCTCTTTCTACTTGTAAAATGGTGAATGCCCCGAGGAAAGCTATATATTGCCAAATATTGTGTTACAAATGAGTTTATAAAATTATTTAATTCTGGGCAGCGTCTGTGGCTCAGTGGGTAGGGCACCGGCCCCATATACTGAGGGTGGCAGGTTCAAACCTGGCCCCGGCCAAACTGCAACAAAAAATAGCCAGGCGTTGTGGTGGGTGCCTGTAGTCCCAGCTATTCTGGAGGCTGAGGCAAGAGAAACACCTAAGCCCAGGAGTTGGAGGTTGCTGTGAGCTGTGTGATGCCACAGCACTCTAGTGAGGTCTAATGAGACCCTGTCTGGACAGGAAAAAAAAAAAAAAAAAATTAATTCTCTGGAAGAAAGTAAAGATGGGAACATGTGAGAATATTGGGCAACTTATAAGGGGAGGAGAGAGACTGGGAAGGACACAAGAAATGAAAAGGAGATATGGCCTCTAGAGTCTGCTCAGACTGGGACTGTATAGGTTCCTCATATGGACCATCAACATCCCTGAGAGTAAGAACAGCAGGTGAAGAAGAGGAACCCAGGACTCAGGTGCCATTTGGTGGAGTTCTTGCTAATTTTCCCATGGGTACTTCTTTCTCCCCATTGTGCAAGAGAAGTATCTTAAACTATTGGTGCAAAATTAAATATAATGTCTGACAAATTTTAACTTACAGACAGAAAGTGAGGGTTGCATTTTCATATCAATGACCATCATAATTGATTCTTTAATACCAAAGAATCAAAAGATAAACACATTAAAAGTCTCTAAACAAGATAAAGCTTTTCCAGAGAATTTAAAGTAAATATGTATTGCCAATGACATCTTTGTGCTTAAGTTTTGTATTATGAAGCCATTACTTTTTTTTTAAGCATGGAAGGATTGCATATTAAAAAGACCAGGTATACAGTTTGCCTGCCAGTAGCTTTAGGTGTTTAAAAATAAAATATGTATAATTACTGCAGTCTCAAATTTGGCTGATTAAATTCTTCAGAACATCTGCCTATCTCCAGGGGATATGGATACTAAGCCACTAGAATTTTATTTTCAATTAGGTGCACACCGACTGGTTATGTGGAAATTTGTTTGTTATAAGCTTCATGTCTTTAGATTTGAAAGAATAGTGGTTTTATGTAACTGGATATAATTATTCTTGACAGAGCTTGACATCAACTTCTTAGCAATGTCTTACAGACTAATTTCAAAGAATTTATATACAAGAGACTTGATCATATATAGATAATCTAAACACAGTCATTTCTCTTGTTGACTTAGTTCATATGATTTCCCGTTCATCTGTATTTTCTACTTTCTAAAGTTAAATTGATGCATTTTTCTTAATTTGCAAGTATGTATTTTAAAGTCCATCCATTCAGGTGCACTGGTTTAACAGGTACGTTTCCTGTTACTACTGACTTAAAAAGCAAAAAAAAAAAAGAAATTATGTGAACCTGCCAAGTGTGGGAATAAAAGTTGGAAGGAGATTTGTACAGTGTTGGAGGAAGATTTGGAATAGATTACCGGTGTACTTCATTCTTGAGTGTGAGATACTATGCTGCCCAATGTAACATTCTAGAAGAAAATTAATAAAAGATAAATAAAAGGAAGAATACATCTTTATAAAATATAGAGCAACTTCAGCTATCTATTCAAAGACTTTTAATTTTTACTTCATAAAAAATATTCTGAAACTATGAAGTTGAAATGAACCCTAAAATACTCTGAATTCCTAATTTTTAAAAAGTCTGGAAGGCATGACCAAAATTAAGTCAGTTTGTAATTCTTAGCACTTAACCAATATCCCATAAGAAGCACAATATCTTGTGTTTAATAACTATTATGTGTTGAATGAGTGAATGAATGACCTGCCAAACACATTTAGCTGGCAGTTTTAGTTTAGGTAGGTATATAATTTTAAAGAAATTACTGGATTTCACCAAATAGCAAAATATTCTTGAAAATAAAGATTTAGAACAAAGATATGAGACTATGGGTAATTTTTATTTTGTTCCTTGTGATTTTGTATGTTTTTCAGATTTTTAACAATAGGTGTTAAGTAGCAATTTTTCCAAGACATATACCTGGATAGAATTTATCTTGAAATAATAATCTCAATCCCTACTAACTCATATCTCATATATGATTCAAATTACAGAGACCCTGCTTTTGCATTAAAGGCTACTTGTCTTTTATGGTTTGTTTTTTTGACACAGAGTCTGATTCTGTCACCCTGGGTAGAGTACCATGTCATCATAGCTCATAGCAACCTGCAACTCCTGGGCTCAAGCAATTCTCTTGCCTCAGCCTCCCAAGTAGCTGGGACTACAAGCGCCTGCCACAACGCCCAGCTGTTTTTGAGACCAGGTCTTGCTCTGGCTCAGGTTGGTCTCAAACCTGTGAGCTTGTTCAGGCAGTCTACCTACCTCGGCCTCCCAGAGTGCTAGGATTACAGGTGTGAGCCACTGCGCCCAACCTATTAAAGGCTACTTTTGAAAATAATGTAATTACAGGCAAACATTTTTAGGGTTAATTTAAAGAAAGCAGAATTTTATCTTGACCCGAAGAAACTGAATTAATGTTTCTGCCACTGAAATACATCAACATCTATTGTATTTTGTAGCCTTGAAAATTTTTGCCATTTTCTGAGAAACAACAAAGATATGATATTGAATGCCAGTTGTTCTTGTTTCAAGTATAGTCATATTTGAATGAATTTTAAGAAATAATCATGCTAACCTGTAAAAACAACTGCCCTACCTTCCTGATGGAAGCAAAATACTGAACCATGGTATATGGATAATCTGTGCCACTGTTGCAGTTGGTAGTTGAATTCCACGACTAATGGTAGAGTTTTTGGTCTAGGTGGACCACATGGATTTAGTTATCTGCCCACTGGAATGACACAATGGGGAGATATCTGATGAATATCATGGAACATCTGTGAATGGATCACAGCTATGCCTGATGTGAATCATTCTTTCCTCAAAAATCTAAAGTTTAATAGTTAAAAAATTCCAAACTGTTATCATTGCATAAACAATATTCTGGAGATTGGGAGGGAATGAATACAATACATACTCTAGGATATTTTGGCAGTAAGTTGTTGGGCTATTTTTAAGACCTCTCCCAAATTTAGGAAAACCTAAAAACTTGTTGAAGGTGATCAGTAAGAACCTTGGGTTACTGCAAGCAATAAAAAATACTTTCTTCAACTGTTCACTACTATCATGTAGGCTCTAGGATTTAAGTCTCATGAGGCTGGTGGATTTAACAGTTTTCTCTGTCAGTCTTTAAATTCAAAGGGCTTAGTTAGAGGTGTGTATAACATGATAACTGAGGCACTCCCACCTGCAGAATTTCCAGGTTTCTTTAAAGGACCTTGGGGGGAAGCATTTGGTGCCTAGCTCTTTAGATGACAGTTTCCTTTACTGAATGATCCTTTTTCACATAGATTTACCTAATCTGTGATCAGTCTCTTTGGGTGGGAGGTACTATTACTTAAAACAACCGGGGGGGAAAAAAAAAAAAAAAAAAAAAACCTGAAGGATTGTGTGGGATTAGCTAGGTGTGAAACTGTGGTTTCCTGGATACTGCTAATGCTGCTTTTGCAACTTTTTCTGGGTAATTTGGCCTACCCGTTTATAGGACTACGGTGTCTGAATGTGTGTTGTGAGGGGGGGTGGCTTAGGTTATGCTTTTATTTCCATTTCCAGGAGTAACCTGTTAACCTCTGTATGGTCTGAAACATTTAGCATTGTCTTCTAGCTTGTTTCTTTTTGATATCTTGGTGTTACTTATCTTTGCTTCTCTTGATTCCATGACACTGAAGAGAGAAAATGATTATATTTTAAATCTGTTCACCAAGGATGTCTACAAATAAGAGTGTTTGTGTATGTCTTTGTATTTTGTGGTGGCTATCTTCGCTAATAAATAATAAACATTTAATATTTTATAAATTTTAAAATGAGAATACGTTTAGCTGTGGTAAACAGCTTATTTAGATAGACAAATTTTTAAGGATGAGATAAGTATTTTGTAAGTTAATATTTGAATGATTTGTGTGTGTATTTCTTTGACAATGGTATAATCAACAGGAGGCCAACACTATTAGATCACACAGACTAGTTGGATACAGTCCAAGAGACGCCCACTGCAATCTTTAAATTCTAAACAATCAGTGGGCTTTTACAGAGATAAATATATAAATAGAAGAACAAAACAAATGTGTGGATGTGATGTGTTCCTAACAAAGACTAAGTTGATGGGGTTTGTCCTACAAAAATGTCAAAAAGTATATTTGTCCCTATCATTTTATTTTTAAATAAATATACAATCATTGTTTTGCATTGAAACTTATATTCATATATTTTATCTGATGTTATATTGGGGAATTGAAGTTTGTTTTTATAAGGAAAGCATGTATAAGAAAGCATGTATGAAGAAAAATGTATAAATGGGAATACTAATTGTTTAAGATCGCCAATAGTTTCTTTTTGTACTTGAAAATAGTTACGTTTCTAAATATGAGAACAATAATTCTGACTGAAATTTCAGTCTAATGACCAGGACTTCTCTCCTTTTTAGAGAAGCAGTCACGTGTGGAACAGATAAAAGACAGCAGCGATCCAGAGAGGTTGATTCCCCACAGAGGAAAGCTGTGCATACCTAACTTAATTGGAAGGTAAACTTCTCTTCAATTAATGATGTCCTCCTTTTCTCAAGGTGTCCAAAGACAGGAGGTGGTCTGTAAAAGGTTGGATGACAACTCCATTGTCCAGAACAATTACTGTGACCCTGACAGTAAGCCACCTGAAAATCAAAGAGCCTGCAACACTGAGCCCTGCCCACCCGAGTAAGTAAGGGAAAGAAGTGAGAATTATTTTCTTCAGGTATAAAGAAAAAAAATTATGTATTCATATTTAGAATATATTCATATGGTAAAAATAAATTAAGCTGAGCAAAAGGTAGAAAACATCTTAGAGGGTGGAATTTTGATGTCCCTATTACTGAGCAAAGTTCCTATTTATCTATAGGTTTCAGTTATTAATTCTTTTAAAGCAGGAACTTCAGTGAATTTGGTCCTGGCACAATGTTGGAAATTATCATAATTCGTCAATTCTAAGGCACATATCTTTTTACATTTTAATATCTCTGAAATTGAGATTTATCTTGTTATTGGTGGTAAGATGGTATCTTACAATAATATTATAATCAACATTTTTCCCTTTCCTGATGGTACATAAAATAATTGTGTCTTAGATTTAATAAAATGCAGTGATTTGTTGCACTCCTAGTCTTTTCCATTTACTTATCCTAACTTCCTAGAGATTTTCAAAATGTTTTAGAAATATTCTGGAATGGAATATCGGTGCTTTAATTTGATGACTCAGTTTGAAGTTCTGCCCTGATAAGTTCCATCCTCTGAGTATTGGGCATAAGCAGACAGGTGTACTTCAGTCTCTTGTGTTGACTAATGTAGCAATTATAACTCACTATAAAGGAAGGCACAAGGGCAGAGCCCATTCACCTTAATGATGATTTAAAAGTGAGACCTGTCGATGAGGCACAGTTTATAATCCATAAGAGCAGAAATGTTTGGATGGACAAGAGGCAATGATTATGTGAAAAAAAAGAAAAAAAAACAGACAAAGGATATTGATTTGATCATGACAATAGTGATCTTTGTAGTGATTTTTCCTGACAACTATAAGACAAAATATGTGTGAATGGCATTTCATTCTTGTTTGAGAAATAGGTTAAACTTATCCACCAGATTAGTTAATTATCCCAACACAAAATTGATAAAGTTAAAAGGGCAAGCAAACAAATTTATATGTCCCAAGCTTTCTAGAACTGGAGAAAAAAGCTTCACCATGAATTATTTCCCTTTTCTAAAAAATGACGACAGTGCAGTCACAAAAACCTGGAACTTAACAATAAATGAAGCATCCAGGTACCTAATGTGGCTGAACCAATATGCATTTCTTAATATAAGTCAATGTCTGCCTGAGCATTTGAATCTTAAAGGTGATGATATTTACTACTAGACCCTTGAAAAGGTTTTGGGTAATGAGTACAAGAAATGTAGAGTGATAGAAGATTTTATTCTAAGACTTTATTTTATGTATTTTCTTTTCAAAATGTTATCATCATATATCCAATTCCTTAAAATCCAGAATTGGGAAACTATAAAAATGTGACCTATTATGTATGTTTGTTACAAAGATATTTTTTTTCCTATTCTTCTTTACTGCCAATGATTTTTATAAATTTATCTCAAAAGACACTGAAAATTAGGTAAAACAAAGTGATGCTCAAACATCCATGGGCTAATATCATCCCTGTCCTGGTTTCCAATAGCTTTAGTATATTTTCATGTGATTGTGAGCCTCAGCTAAAGTTAATTCCCTGACACTCAGGATTTTAAGTATTATGTTTGACATTTAATCAGCCTTTTGCAAAATCTGAATGGGCCTGGTCACGCCTATTTTATTTTGGACTAAGTTTATTTGTTTAAGCTTAAATGCTTAAATGTCCAATGTCCTTATAGATTTCAGTCATTGGTCATTCTATCCCATAAATTGTGGATTTGATATTTACTTGGAAGTGGAGTTGTTTCTTTTTTTTAACAGTTTAAGGATAATTGACATGATTCAAGTCAATTTTCTATCTTCTTTTGTAGTTCTGAAATGAAGTTACTTATTAAAGTTTGTGAGTGGGAAATAGAATTCAAACAAGAAGCAGAGAATATGGGAAAGAGAAATTTTATCTAACAGTTGTCTTTTTTGGAAAGAACTAAATGCACATATTTAAAATATTGCTCATTATTAGTCCTTTTTTCATAGTTATTTTTGAATTTCTTTTTATTGCTTTTAATTTAAACTATGACAAAAGAAATTTTATTTTTTCAGAATGCTTATCAGATATGTTCCTCAATTTGCAATGAGGTTACATCCTGAAATCTATCATAAGTTAAAAATATTTCAGGTTGAGAATGCATTTAATACACCTAACCTAAGGAACATCCTAGCTTAGCCTAGCCCATCTTAACATACTCAGACATTAGCCTGCAGTTGGGCAAAATCATCTGGGTCACCCTGGTGACTGGTGACTAGGAGCTATAAATCACTGCTGCTGCCCAGCATCATGAGTATTGTCCTGCATAGGGCTAGCCTGGGAAAAGTTTAAAATTCAAAATTCCTTATATGGTTTCTAGTGAATGTACATTGTTTTGACACCATTATAAAGTTCAAAAATCGTAAGTCAACCCATCATAAGTCAGGGACCATCTGAGATTCCCAATGGCCATTGGTATTATAGAGATAAAAATCATAGAAAGACTACTGAATTCAATAAGGCTCCTAAGTGTGAAGAAAGAAGAGGGTTTTTTTTAATGTTAATTATGTGATACGTAGATAAGCAAAAAGAGGACAATGAAAAAACCCTAAAATACCACCATTAGTATTTTGATGTACATATACTATTTCCAGTCTTTTTTCTATATGTGTATGTGTGTATAACAAAGATATTATACTATGTAGATGCTTTCGAGTGAGTTCTCAGTATATATTGAACACTAAATATCTTGAACAAGCTTTAGTATATATGTCATTATTTATTTAAATTGGTATTCTATTATTGAACAATTTTGGTTGTATTGTTGCTTTGATCCCCTACACCACCACAAGCATTAACCATTTTTGCTGCTAAAATTGCTGTCCATAATTATGCCCTAATATTAAATAAATAGGAATAGAATTTCTGGTTAAAATGAAAACATATTTTAATCTTTGAAATAATTATCAAACTGCTGTTTGGAGAGATTGCATGAATATATACTCCTACTAAGAGTATGTAAGAATGCTATTTCCCAGAACTGAACAACACTGGTTATCATTATTTTAAAAACAATCTTTGATTATTTTATAGGTAAAAATACCCTGATACATAATTCCTATTGTATTTATTTTATTTTCTCATGCTATTTCTTGGACTGTGATGAGGCTGAACATTTAAAAATTATGTTTAGTGGCCATTTGCACTATTTCTTTTGTACTTCTTATCTTTATGCCCTGTTCTCTTTATTATTTTGTTATCAGTCTGTATGAACACTTAGTGTATTAAGGATATTAACTCTTTTTTCTGTTCCAAATATCTTTTCTAGTTTTTCATGTTTTCTGTATTATTTATAGTGTTTTGATCTATTTATTTCTTTCATGAGTATACTGTTTAGAAAGGTCTTCCCTACTCTGAGATTATATTTTCAAAGTTTTTCTTATTTTTAATGTAAACTTTATCTGAAAGTTATTTGCCTGATTTGTGGAAGAGATTTATATTTATTTTCAAGTATTATTTTTCCCAATATCATTCATTTAAAATCCTAAAGGGTATTTTTTATCAGAAAGTATTTTTTCAAATAATGAAATATTTCAAATATCTTTAGTTATATTGAATTTATAGGTACAGTATAGAAAAATAGAGGACGATAAGATTTGTCCTTCTATTATAGTATAAAGGAAATGACAGGGGACTAGAAAGAATAAACAAAAAGGAAACATTAGCAGAGAAGTAATTGTATTTATTTGTAAGACTTTCAAGATTCAGAGGAGGCCTAGCTAGAGAAAGTTAGCATCCTCATAGCAACAACTCTGTTAAGAAAGTCTAGTTGTCAAGGTAGTGAAGTGACTGTATCTGAAAACAGTGGGATCCATGAGATAGGCTTAAATAACTGGAAAAAAAGAAAAGGAAAGAGTTGATATTAAAGGATATGATTGATAGGAAGTGGATAGGGAAGGGCTCCCAGGAGGGAGGGAAGGGACAGCTTTCATAGAGCAGGCAGCTGCAGAAGGGCAGTGAGTCTGCATATTTACCCGGGCAGCATGATCCCTCCCCAAATGGGTCTCTCCCAGCTGAAAGCAAGCCACTTTTTCAAGGGGTGTTTTCCTGAAAGTTTGGGCCAAAAACGTGGGTGTGCATTATACACAGGAGCACATTTTACACAGCAAAATATGGTATTATTCCTATATGATGCTGTAGTTTTTTTAATTGTGAAAACAAGAGAATTATATTTATTTTAATAATGTTATGACCAAAATTTAAAAAACATTTATGGCACTCTACTTTGGGAAAACTAGTTCCTTTTGTCCTAAAGTTAATTTAATTGGCAAATACCTATAAAATAACTATAATACAAAACAAAACATGATAGGAATAATAAAAGAGTTATAAGCAAAAATGGCCAAGGAAACTCAGAGTGGGAAGAGATTGATTTTTGTTTAGTGGATAGGTTTTATTTAATGGGGTATCTCTTATGGTTTAATGTTTAACAATTATTTTGAGTCACTGGACCTCACCCACAGACAGCTATAATCTGCAATTTTAAGTTCAAAAAAAAAAATATTCATCAGAGTAGTCTATAAAACTACAAAATTTAAGACCTGGGAAGAATCACAGAAATCATCTAGGCCAACACCCATCATTTTACACATGAGGACATAATAATCACCAGTGGTGTTTTTCCCATTATACCAGACATCACTAACTTTGGTAAGTTACAAATCAAATGTCTGGTAGCACTTTAGTACATCTAATTTTTTTTTTTTTTTTTTGAATTTATTTTTTTATTGTGGAGAAGGGGCAGGGAAAGAAGGCGGGGGAAGAGGTGAGTGACAGGGTCGGGCCAGTCGCATGGTACCACATTGGCTGTATCTAGGTAGAGGCAGTTTCAGGCCGGGCCTTGCTGAGTCGTTGCTACGCTCGATGGATCTGCTTCTAGTCAGGCTCGGGAAGTTGCACTAGGCCTCAGGCACATGGCAGGGCCCAACAATTCCCTCTTGTTTTTTGTATGGCGGAAAATTCCTTGAGTCGTCATACAACCTTACAGAACAAGGTCAGCTTGTCATACAATAGGCCCACTGGAGCAATGCTAGGTGAGTACCATTGAGGATGGACTTATTAAACCATTAACTTTAATTATCTTTATCTTTAAAGGTAATTTCTATTAATTTGTCCTAAGTAAAAGTTAATGCACAGGCATTTTAATTCTTGTGATCTATTTCTCACCTCCAATTCCACTCACAAATTTTACACATAGAATATTCTACTTCAGAAAATCTTAATCAAGAATGTTCTCTTAATATCATTGAACAACAAACAAAAGATTAAAAGTAGAATTCAATAAGACTTTCCTAAGATTTTTATAGAGTAACTAGAGATGTGCATTTGAAGGTGATTGGTATTAATTTTTAATGCTAAAATATTGTTGCAAAAATATCTTTGCATATTCTAACATTTTAATTTTTAGTGACTTTTTTTCTTAAGACTTATCACTTATTTAGTTGACCAGGACTTTGCTATTTGTGACCAAAGTAGGAAAAAATTTTTAATGATCACAAGGAAAATATTTTTATTTTGTTGTTTTAAGCCATTTAAAAATACTTATTTTCAATTAGTTTCTGGAAATAATAAAGTTATTACATGTTAATTTGATTCTTTCCTAATTTCCATTTGTAAAAGAAAATTATGTTAAGTTATGGAGAATACGCCTTATATTTCTTTCCTATTTCTCCATTTTTGTTATTCCTGGTTTCTAATTAGAAAGAAAAATTCTCAGCCAATTGAAGAAGCAATGATGGCAAAATGAGATTCATTTGACATAAATATATTTATTATTAAAATTAAAACAAATTTAAAAATAGTTTCTGTGGAAAATACAAACTAACCAATTGAGTGAGGCAAAATGATGGCAGTCTTTAGTTCTCTGCAGGTATTTGATCAGAAGTAGCTGTTAGTAATTAGGGTAGAACATAGTTAATGAACCTCTTACAATTATTTGTTTTCAATTATAAGTGATAAATTTTTTCCAGGGCTAATTATTTTCCCTCATTCAAAACGAGTCTGCTGTGCTATTTAGCAAGCTCTGATCAGTTTGTCTTTTGAAATATACGTGCATATTTGATGTGAATTCAAAGTATAGTTTGAATTTTTCTTTAGATTCATCCTTGGGGTTCAAAAGCTGACACATACATCAAATATCCTTTGAACACAAAAGATGTGGTAATGAAGGGAAGAAGTGCTTACCAAATGCACAGGATACAATAGAGTTTGCTGCCTGACCTGCATCACACAAAGAAAATAGACAAGAAGAGGAATGAATAGAAACTGGCAGACATTAGATCAAGAGAGTCAGTTTCCTTACCAAATAAACAATTTAGAACTTCTCATCACTTCTCAGTGCGTGTTCTCCTAGCCTCACCAGTTAACAGTTCAAAACTCAGTTTGTGATTTCTCTGACTAGGCATCAAAGTTTCAAACATTATCTTCCTTCTTTCTTACACTACTTAAACTCTGGATAAATCTGTTGGGCATAATCACACTACAGCTTTCTGAATTTGTGATACAGAGGTTTTATCAGGCCTGCACATCTCACATACACGTCCCCAAAATGGTGTCTGACAAAGTTACAAAACACATCATTTTTCCAATTTCAGTGTCAGAGTCAATGCCTAAGTAAACCTTCATATTATCCTTGAAGTTAGTTAATCAACTTTCCTTTCGAGTCAGGTAGGTTGTACCAAGAATACAAGGGGAGAAAAGCAAGCTGGTTGGAGTTTTGTTCTTTTATGTATTTTATTCATGAATTTCTACTTGCGTCTTTTTATCTCATCTGATTACCACCTCCATAGTTCTGAATTTTGTTGTAAAATTTTCATTTGCAGCAGCTGCTCTACTCTGGATCAGCAAATTGTCTTTCTTTAGGAATCTTTCCTTTTTCAGTTTTATCTGCCAGTTTTAATCAGAATCACTATTCTAAGAATGTTTTAATTAAAATAATTAAGAAACATACACACCTGTTCAGATTGTTAGCATTCCACATATGCTTAAAAACATTAAAAATGTTTTTACTATTCATTTATAACCCTTTGGGTTCCCAGTCCTCCGTTTATAGTCATCGTGTCCTCTGCATCTAAATTAAATAGCCCATGTGTCTATCCCAGGTCCTGCTGAAAATCTTCCGCTATTATTACCAACATTTCTCATGATGCTTGAACAGTTGGTTATGTTTGTCTATGATTTCTCACTCCTGACCTAGTCCCTATTATCAACTGCCAGAGTTGTGTTCTTTCCTTTCTGTTCTGTTCCTGTGCATAACTTTTATTTTAAATCCCTCAGACAAAAGTTAATAGAAGTCTACAGTGGGGGAACATTTACTGAAGGTTTAAGTTAGCAGAAGTATGGGTGGGAAGGCAGAGATTAGAGTCCAAATCAGAACAAGGAAAAATTAGACACATTTAATCCTTGAGCAATATGAGTATTAGGAACACAAAATTGTGTGCAGTTCAAAGTTCGAGAATAACTCTTGACTCCCCCAAATCATGTCTACTACTCTTGACTTCAAGATCTACTCTTGACCATGAGTCTTACTAATAACAGGTGTAGTTGATTAACATACATTTGATATGTCTTATGTACTGTATTCTTACAATAGAGTAAGCTAAAGAAAATGATATTAAGAAAATCATAAGGAAGATAAAATACATTCATAGTACAATACTGTATTTGTCAATACTGTGAGCATTTACTTCATCGGTTTACAAGAGGAGTCCTCTGAAATGGTGACAAAACCATACCTACAGACTTCAAGCTATGGGACATATCAAGTTTTGTCTTGTAAGATCATGACTTTCCTTTGCTTCTGAGGAACACTTCTGGCATTTCGTGTGGGTCCCCTGGTGTTATTCAAGGCTTACTGTATTGCTTAGTATATTAAACACAATGAAAAATATGCAGGAACCAGGAAAGGGCACATTTTACTACCTAGAAGCAATTTGCTGGAGAGATGAACTGCTCATGCAGAGATGATTAGTGTCGCATGGCGTTTTAAGCAGATATTTGCAAGGCTTGAGCTTACTGCAATAGCAACGGGATGTGGCTACAAAATTATAACAGTATTATGGCATGTATTACAGTTAATTTTATGCAGTTGTGGTTTAATAGTTGGCATATCTTACTTTCCTATTCAAAGAAATGAAAATAAATTATAAACAAACAGGCAAATAAAGGCTATTAACGGCGTTGATCTAAATTACTCCCTCTTCAAGTGGGGCTGCAGATCATGTGTATAAGCATCATCTAAGGTTTAAAATCTAGGTCCCTGGACTTTATCCCAGACTTATTTATTTTGAATAGTTGAGATGTTGGCACAGCAATGGAAGGAAACCCATGCTTTTCAAAAAGTTTGCAAGGTGTTTAAAATCTCTTAGGGTTTGAGAGTCTTCTATGGTAATAGTTAAATTTATGTGTCAATTTGAGTGGGCTATAGGTTGCCCAGATTAAATATTGGTTTTGAATGTGTCTATGAAGGTGTTTCCAGATGAGATTATCATTTGATTCAGTGGACTCAATATGTAACACTTTACTTCTAATCAGGTTTAGCTTATTCCAGTCTTTTGAAAGCCTGAATAGAATAAAAGAAGGAGAAAAGAATTTTCCTTTTTATCTTGCCCCACTGCTTGATCTGGGAAATCTTGTCTCTTGAACTGAGATTTACAATCATTACCTTCACTTATTTTCAAGCCTTTGAACTCAGACAGAAAAATACCATCAGCTCTCCTACTACTCAATCTTGAAAATGACAGATCATGGGATGTCATAGCTTCCACAATAACACGAACCAATGCACATATATGAGGACTGTCCAGAAAGTATCCAGCAATATATGTCTCTACTTTTCATATTACATGGCTGGATACTTTCATGTGTGTGTGTGTGTGTATGTGTGTGTGTGTGTGTGTGTGTATATATGTATATATACCCTTATATTTCTATTTCTCTGAAGAACCTTGACTAAAGCACCTGTATACTAACAAGAACATTTCTTGTTCAGGGAAATTTCAATATACTTCTTAAGTCTCCTGTTTAACTATATATTTTGAATTTTTATAGTTTCTGCTCTTTTAAAACATAGAACCTTAAAAAATTGCATCTTGTCCTATTTCATAAAAAATAATGATATATTAAATTATATGAAATATTGTATGGTCACATTCATATATTGGTAACAATAATTACACAATGATATCTTCATTATTTGTATATTTATGATTCATTGTAAGATACGCATTCATTATTTATTTCCCAATATTGAGTATGTTTACTCTGTGCAGATTATTTTGCTAAACTTAATGAGAAGACAAAACTGCTCACATGACACTTGTTGTCTAAGGGACCCATACACGGTCTGTGCATAGTTATATACACAGACACATACAAATTGCTATCAAAGAAACACAATTTGGTACTAATTATATAAATAATTTAAAATGAATATTTTGTAGAGAAAGAATTTTTTTTTATTTAAAAATATTCAAGGGGTAGAGATGTTTTTGTTACATGGATACAGGGATTTCAGTGTGCCTGTCCCCAGGACAGTGTCCATTGTACCCAATAGCTAAATTTATAGCTCTCATACATCTTCCACTCCCCCGGGTTCTTAATTTCTGATTTCCTTTACATCTCTTTGTGCCTGTGAGTACTCATCATTTAGCTCCCACTTGCAGTGTTTGCTTTTCTATTCCTGAAACACTTTTCTTAAGATAGTGGCCTCCAGTTCCATACAAGTTGCTGTGAAAGACATTATTTAATTCCTTTTTGTGTTTGAGAAATATCCCACCCTGTGCCTCTCTTTATATTTTCTTTATCTGTTCAAGAATTGATGGGCACTTAGGATGATTCCATATCTTTGCAATTGTGAATTGTGCTGCAATAAACATTCAAGTGCAGGTGTTTTTTTGATGAAATTATCTCTTTTCTTTGGGCAAATACCCAGTAGTGGGATTGCTGGGTCAGATGGTAAGTCTAGTTTTAGTTCTGTGAAGAATCTCCATA
>CAUYPK010087677.1:0-24264 GCA_963574355.1 Loris lydekkerianus | reverse complement strand
CGTGCTCGGAGATCGCTCCTCAGAGGTCCCTTCTCAGAAGCGGCATAACAAAATCCAAACTTGGCAAAGAGCCACAGTATACAAAATAATGATAAGAGGCAAAGAGCCGAAATTCATTTTGGCCGGGAGCCGCATGCGGCTCTAGCCGCGTGTTCGCCACCCCTGGTCTAGAGGAACAATATTCATATTTACACTTTACAGCCTTTCTCCACTTTTACTGCCTTCTTAACACTAAATATTCCTTCACTAAAAGAGAGTAGAGGTAGTGGAAGGGAGCTGGGGGTAGGAGCAGGAGGTGAAGGGAAAGTTCAGATTCATTATTTCAAAGAAAACCACTCCCTCCAATCACTGCGACTATCTAGTCATTCCTTGCTTTTTTTTCTTTCTTTTTTTTTTCAAATTAAAAAAGGCATTTACATGCTAATTGGATCTTTATTCCTTGAGAGTCCCTATGCTCTTGTAAAGTCTTCCTCTTCTGAAGCATTTAATCCCCAGCTCAAACCATCACTGTTGATTGCAGTGGAAAGACTGTGATGTCACAAATGGGGGATTATGACTTCACAGGGGAAATAAGAGAGCAAGACAGACAGTTTCAAGAGACAGAGATCTTTTATTTATAAGAATGTCTCTATTAATCAAAAGGGGAGCAAAATACCAAACATATAGAAAATGACAGCAGAATTGTAGCTAACTAAAATGTTCTTCAAAATTATCCTGGCAATGTCACTTTCTCTTTAGAGCATTCCTGAGAAATGCTATTGCTCAGCATAAGTTTGAGATCCACATCTCCCTATACTTAGCACTTGAAAAATACTTAGCCCTGAAGTAATCAAAATCAGGCCACAGACCAAGGTCTAAAACAGTATACTAAAAGTAGAGTGTAATGTTATCCATGGCCCTTCTATGATGTCCTTCCATGGGGTACTTGCAAAAGTTCTCCAACACTTAACTGGGCTCCTTTTGTGAAACTCATGACATAATCAAACTCAATACATGTAATAGTTACCTACAAGTACTGTTTTCTCCCCCTCAAAAGAACAAGCTACTCTTCCTAACCCAAATGCTATATTTTTTGATCAAGTTAAAATTTTAATTTAGGTAACTGTACAACATTGAAGTTGGATTTTCATTGTTAATAATTAAGAAGAAATGTCATGTATTGAGTTTCAGATATATTGCTAAGGGCTTCAGTAAATAATGTAATTGTCTCTACTAACTTCACAGTTTTATTGACAACTTTACTGTAGTACCCATAATATTAATTGGTGATCACATACCCCAGCCTCAGCTAATGTTTCTGAAGGTGCTATATAGTAATAGATTGCAAGCATCAGAATTATCTTGGGATCTTGTTACTAAAGGAAATTCAAAGGCCCTAGGACCAGTGATGCTGAAGCATCCTGGATGAAGCTAAGGAATCTTCATTTATAGCAAGGGTCCCAGTTGATACTTATGCACACTAAAAATTGAGAACCCTAGATTTAAACTTTTCATGAAGTGAAAGGAGAATCATTTAGCACTAGAGAGTCTTGAGTAAGTAGAAAATTGAAAGTAGATATAGGGAACTTCCCTTCTAGGTGAGTACTCAGCTTCTCCTCACTCTGCCCATTAAGAAGCTGGGTCTTCCCATTTTCCTTACCCCATCAACAATTTTGTTGTGCACTAAATCTCAGCTTCATCTTTAAGGAGAACTTTCATGGCCATTATTTGCTTCACAGAGCTAGTCTCTGTGGGCCTTTCCTCACAGGGATGCTAACTTTTATTTCCATAAGTAGGATATCTATGTTATCTTTTTTACAGTTAGTTTCACTGACAAATGATATACCTGGAGAAAAGTACACAAGGCATGAGCCCACTGCAAGGTGAGTTTTAACAAATTGAATCAACCAGTGGAATGACCCCCAATAGCACCCCAAAAGTCCCCTTTTCCCCTTTCAGTAACTATACTTGGCCAGGGTGATTATCTTGATTTCTATTTTTGAATTTAATAAAAATGTAATCTTTTGGATCTAGCTTATTTTGCTCAATAGATGTTTATGAGTTTCACTTATGTGGGTACATGTATTAACATGCTTTTTTCCCCTCTCATTGCTGAAAAGTATTTCATTGTATGCATATACTTAATATATTAATTCAGTTTCCTGTTGATTGACATCTGTATTAATTACATTTGGTGGCTGTAATAAATAACACCAGTAGGAACATCCTAGTGCATCACTTTTAGCTAACATGCCTATTCCTGGTTCATACTAGTGATGGAATATGCTCAGGTTTAGTTCTCACTGTTCCTTTGATATGTACTATAGTTACTGGTGACCATGTTATAATCTTTTTCTTTTTGATACAATTCTTTTATAAATTTCATTAATATTTATACTTTTAAAAAGGTATTTGTTGTAAGTTTTCATTTCGTTGATTTATAGAAATCAATGCAATGCCTATTTTATTAGAAGTTTTATTTTCATTGATTTATGGAAACTATTTTTCAGGTGTTAAAAATCACATTGAAAAATTATAGCTAGATAGAAATAATTAAGTTCTAGTTATGTCTACCCTTAAAGGATGACAATAGTTAAGTGTATTGTGTAGTTTCAAATAGCTAGAATGAGAGTATTGAATATTCCCAACACAGAGAAATGATAAATATTTGAGAAGATGGATATGGCAGTTAGCCTGATCTGACCACTATAATGTGTATGAGTCTGCAGAGATTGCTTTGTACCCCATGGATATGTAAAATTGTTATTTGTTAATTTAAAAAATTCAAAAGTCTATTAAACATTACTAAATATATTTCTACTTGCTTTTTGTTCATTTTTTAGTTATTTTTATTTGTTATTATATATTTGTAAAAAAAAAAATAGTCACACCTGCAGGCATATTAATGTAGTATGCAGTGGCTTCATTTAATCTTAATACAAGATGTATCATAAAATTAGTTTTAAAGTCCTTTTTAGTATATTTATGTTTTCATTTTAATTCACGTATATGCATGTAAAAGAAAAAGATTGGGTGTAATATTTATATATGTATATGTACATGTATATATACATGTCTGATATTAAATTTACCTCTTTACATAATGTGTTTATGTAGTGCTTTAATTTGTTTGAACTTATAAATTTAAAAGTATGATCATTCCAAAATTTACCTAGGTATGTGTTATGTCAGGACCTTTAAAAGGATATCACAAATGTACTCTAACAAGATTATATCAATTTGCACTATTAAATGACAATTCTCTTTCCACCATGTTATGAGATAAAATCAATTCTGAAAACATATAATTTTATAAGCAAAAAATAGAATATCTATATTCTTTTCCTAAAATTGACCTTATTGAAGTATAATGTATCCTCAGAAATGCATACAAAGCATTAATTAAAGTACAAGTTTATATCTTAACTGGAATCTCAGTGTCCCAGACCCACTGCTGCATTCCATCTCTTTTCTCCAAAATTATTATCATATATAATATTATTGGTTCTTTTTGTGAACTGTGTCCATTTTCCTTATTGTCACTTTAAGTATCAAACATTTGGTATATTTTGATATTTAGTAGTGCAATTCACCCCTCATAGTCTTCTTTTCTCTAAAGGTTCTTAAATATTCTTAGCTGTATCTTCATAACTGTAAACGTGATAAGTCTATTTATCAAGTTTTGACATTTTAAATAAAGTTTTAAATTTATTTGTAAAAATTTTACATATTAATTTTTGATGAATTGGCATGATTATACTATTAAATATTCCCATATGCAATCTAACATGTCTCTCAATTTTTCTCTTCTCTCTTTTTTCCTTTTCAAAGATTTTTAGTTGTAGATTATAAATTTTTCTTGCTAAATTTTTACTTCAAGAATTATTTTTCTGTCTGTACACCCACCCAGGCCAGGGACTCTCCGGTGACCGCACCACAACCTGTGACCCACTACCCATGACTCACACCTGCACGGGCCTCCGTCCTCCTGCCCTGGCCAGGTACTCACTGGTGGCCTCACACCCCATGCCCACCAATTCTCCACATGCCCACCCTGGCCAGGGAATCACCGGCAACTGTGAGCCCAGTGACCCACACCTGCCTCAGCCAGGGACTCCGCCAGAAACTGCATGGCCCCATGCCCCATGCCCACTGGGCCTCCACCCGCTCTGGGCAGGAACTCCAGGAATCGTGCAACCACTATCCTCCCTCCCATACCCTCTCTGCCTCCACACTGGCCCGCTAGTCAGAACAGGAACTCTGGTAGCCATACGCCCTCTGGAGCCCTCTCTGCTCTGTGCAGAGCCTTCACCTGGCCAGAGACTACTGGAGCCTCAGGCTCTCTGTGCCAAAGTCACTGGGTGCCAGGCACTCCCAGAACCATTTGCACCACCCCTTGCCCTATTGGTGGATCTGGGTGTGTCACACTCTGGAGCTGCTCCCACACCAGAACTCCCTGTTAGGGGCAGCCCAGAGGAGCTACAAAGGGTCAATTCCTACAAAGATCCAGAAACAATAGAGTGATCCTACTGGGGTCTAATATTGGAGAGACATCTTCCCCAACTCTGAGGATGGCCAGAGGCAATAGTGAAAAACAATCATGAGGTGGAATCAACAGAAAACTTTGGCAATATGAATAATCAGAGTAGATCAACTCCCCCAAGGAACAATAAGGCAGACACAGTGCAAGATACCATGCACAAACAAATAGCTGAGAACTCAGAAATTGAATGCAGAATCTGGATAGCAAATAAGATCAAATAAGAATTCCAAGCAGTAATCAAAAAGATGTCTCAAGAATGCAACAAATTCAAAGACCAAATGACCAAAGATTTTGACACATTGAGACAAGAAAGTTGCAGCCCTCAAAGATCTGAAAAATACAGTAGAATTTCTCAGGAACAGAATGGAGCAAGCAGAAGAAAAGGATTTCTGACATTGAAGACAAAGCTTTTGAATGCTCCCAAACTCTCAAACAGGAAGAGAAATGGAGGGCAAAAACAGATCACTCTCTCAGAGAGCTCTGGGATAATTTGAAGAAAGCCAATATTCATCTTATAGGGATCCCCAAAAGTGACGAAGTGTCTTCACAAGGCACAGAATCTCTTCTTCATGAGATTAGGAAAGAGAACTTTCCAGACATGCCAAGAGATTCTGAAATTCAGATAGCAAACAGTTTCAAAACTCCAGCATGACTCAACCTGAATAAGACATCCCTTGGAACATCATAATCAATTTCACAAAATTAATATGAAGGAGAAAATTCTGAAAGGAGCCAGACAAAAGAAAACCATAACCTACAAGGGGAAGAATGATAGAATGACTGTGGAACTCTTCGCTGAAATCTTTTAAGTTAGATGAGGATGGTTATCAAATTTAATCTCCTAAAACAAAACTTTCAACCCAGGATCCTGTATCCAGCTAAACTGAGTTTCATTTATGATGGAGAAATTAAATACTTTAAGGACATCCACATGCTGAAGAAATTTGCCATAACTAAAACAGCTCTCCAGGATATTTCCAGACCTATCCTTCATAAAGACCTGTGTAATCCTCCACCACAAAAGTAAACCCACCCAGAAGATTTTGATCAAATTCCAACCAGAAGCTCCTCAATTTATAAGAGAAACTCTAACAGACATGAGCAACTTGATTTCCTCCAGTTCCATAGTAGTTGGACATTTTAACACCCCTGTAGCAATGCTGGATAGATCCTCCTAAAAGAAGCTAAGCAAAGATATTGTAATGGAAGTTTTAGCCATTGCAATTAGGGAAGAAAAGGTGATCAAGGGTATCCACATAGGGTCAGAAGAGATCAAACTTTCACACTTAGCAGATGATATGATTGTATATCTGGAAAACACCAGGGATTCTACTACAAAACTCTTAGAAGTGATCAAGGAATACAGCAATGTCTCAGGCTACAAAATCAATACCCATAAATCTGTAGTCTTTATATATACCAACAATAGCCAAGCTGAAAAAACAGTCAAGGACTCTATACCTTTCACAGTAGTGCCAAAGAAGATGAAATATTTGGGAGTTTACCTAACAAAGGATGTGAAAGATTTCTATAAAGAGAACTATAAAACTTTAAGAAAAGAAGTAGCTGAAGATGTTAACAGATAGAAAAACATACCATGCTGATGGCTGGGAAGAAACAATATTGTTAAAATGTCTATACTACCCAAATCATTATATAATTTTAATGCAATTCCTATTAAAGCTCCATTGTCATATTTTAAAGATCTTGAAAAAATAATACTAAGTTTTATATGGAATCAGAAAAAGTCCCAAATAGCCAAGAACATTACTCAGAAATACAAACAAAGCAGAAGGAATCACACTACCAGACCTGAGACTGTACTATAAATTGATAGTGATACAAACAGCATGGTACTGGCACAAAAACAGAGAAGTAGATGTCTGAAACAGAATAGAGAACCAAGAGATGAATCCAGCTACTTGCCATTATTTGATCTTTGACAAGCCAATGCAGAATACAAATGTCTACATACAATAACTAAGAAAATGCCATGAAGGGTATTTGAACAGTTTGATGAGAATATTTCAGATTGTATATGAAACCAGCACATTGTACCCCTTGATTGCACTCATGTACACAGCTTTGATTTAATAATAATAAAAAAAAATTATTTTTCTTATTCCTCAGCAATTGTGACTAGTATTTTGTATTTTCTTTCATTTATTTTTCAATTGCTCTTAGAATTTCTTTACCTGGTTAATTTTGTGCAAAAACTTTTGAATATTTAATGCATGGATTCTCACATATGGAAATTCTTATACCAAAATAGTATTTATAGATAACTTTAAATAATAGTACATGATTATGTATTTTTGAAAACTTTTTACCTTGAAATAATTTTAAATTAATACTAAATATTGCAAACATAGGAGAATTTCTATATGCCCCTACTTTACTTTCCCCTAATGTTAGCATCTTACATAACCATAGTACATTTTCAAAAATAAGTAATAAATCTTTGTATAGTACAATTGACTAAAGACTTAAGTCAGAATTCACTAGTTGTTTTTTTTTTTTTTTTTTTTTCCTTATTGTCTATTTTCAGTTCTAGGATCCTAAATTGCATTTATTAGTCTAATTTCCTGAGGCTTCACCTATCTGTCACATTTTTTTAGTTTTTTTTTTTATGACATAATAGGTTTTGAAGATAATGTAGGGGGGAGATGGATGGGGCACAGGGAGGAGGAAGAGGGAGAAGTAAGCTCTCACCTAATGGGCACAATGTAAGGGATAGAGCACACACCCTGAGTGAAGGGCTCAACTACAAGTTGTACTTTACCTAACAAATGCAAACAATGTAACCTAATCATCTGTACCCTCATATTAATCTAACATAATGAAAAAAAAAAAAAAGTTTTGAAGAATACTGGCCAGGTATTTTGTAGAATATCTCAAAATTTGAGTTTGATGCTTTCTTCTGATTATGATAGGGGTACATGTTTTCTGGAAAAATAGCACAAAGATTCCAGGTTAAAGTGATTATCTTCCAGGTTTTTTCATTGTAACCATATTGTTCTTTTTTCACACTTATCAGTTAAGCTTACTCACCCATTTCAGAAGAGAGTAACTACACATGTTAATTACAGTTACTCCATAAAGATGTTGTATTCCTTCTCCATCAATACATTTATTTTACCATTTCTAAATTTTAATATAAACCCCCAAATATTTATTTTATGCTTTGGATTATTCAAGCAGTCCTCAACTAAAGTCCTCAACATCCAACTTAGGTACAAGTCTTAGTTACAAATGGAAGCTACTACAGTAAGTACCTGAGTTGCAAATATATAAACTCACATACAACTCACACTTATGAATAGAGGGTATTACAGGTAAATGGTAAATGTACATGTTCCACTTAACATGAAAATTCCACTTAAGAACAAACCTGTAGAACCTATCTTATTCATAACAGACACTGCCTGTAATTCATTGTATCTTTACTCATTTTATCACTCGAACAATCTTTAGCCATTGGGATATTTTGCAAGATTGCTCATGCATCCTTTTGACAATATCTATCATTCTCTAATTCATTTTACTATTTTGTTTTAGTGTTTCTTTATTTTCAAAAATCATAAAATACTTCTGACACATCTTACATTTTCTTTTTACAACTGTATACACCCTAGACTAAGACATTTTTCTAAAGAACTATGTGTTTTTTAGAGAAGACTAATATTTTGGTATGAAGTCTACTTTGGAATAACCTTTTCCAGACACAGTAAAAAAAGATAGTATATTTTATACGTATTTATATAAGATAAGATATATATAATTGTCATTTATAATTCATATGTAGTTAATAAAATACATAAAATTATATATTTACAAATTATTGTGCCTAAGTTAGTATATACATCAGAGTAAATTATAAAAATTTGCAACATATATAAATTAACTTTTCATATATTTATATGATGGTAGATATATAAGTATGTATTCATTTTTTGTAGTATATTCATTTTTGTAGTATATGTGTATGATCACATGTATGTGCCTGTATATATATATAAAAAGATACACACATGTTTGTATGTATATGAATATAGGTATATATATGAGATCAAGTTTATGAACTTGCCACTACACCTTTACATTGGCAACTGGTAAAGTTTCATAACCTTGGTATATCAGTGTCTCACAGTTGTGTTCATGTGAACTTCTGGTGGTATCTTGCTGAGTGGCATTCATTATTGTTGTTGCATGTTTTTATTTGCTGTTATGAGAATGTCAGAGCTTGAATTAGAGCAATGAAAAAATAATAAATTTCTTGTTAAACTTGGCAAGAGTGGGAGTAAAATCAGGAACATGTTATTTCAAATTTATGGGGATAATGCTATGAAGAAAATGGCAGTGCACAAGGAGAGTCACTGATGAGGAGAGGTCAGGGCAACCAGTAGAACTAATGAAAACATTGCAAAAATTGTGTCCAATTGTGTGTCAAAGTCATTGACTGATAGTGAGAAGCATAGCAGACCAAGTAAACATTGATAGAGAAACAGTCAGAAACATCTTAACTTAAAGATCTTGGCATAAGAAAGGTATGTGAAAAAATGGTCCCCAAGGACCTCACCAAAGAACAACAGCAAAGGAGACTTGAAGTTTCCAAAGACCTTTTGGAGAGTCAAGGTGATGTACAAATGCATGTGTAAATATCTTTTCTATACATACATACATATCAATATTTATTTGTGAATCAGTTTGTATACACCTTTACATAAAACTAGTTTATTCTGACATCTTTACTTCAGCACCACAGTATTCATTCTACTCTTTCCCTCTTTTTTGTTTGTTAACTTCTTTCTGTGGCAGTAAATAATCTGGCTCCCATTACCTGTATTTATTAACTTCTTCATTCAACACTAGTATATATGTAAAGGAGTTCCAGAACTGCTAACTATAACCCTTTTAAAAAATGAAACATACTATACACTAGAGTACTGTGTTTATCTGCAGTTCCCTTGCAAAGCCTTATAGTCCACAGTAAAAAGAATGCTTCCAATGTTATTTAGGTCACCTTTAGTGAGATTAAGACACACATTTATTGTGTAGGTAGATCCACCTTGGGATTTCTCCAAAATCTCAGTTGACTTATTTTGATGGTAAAGTTTAACATATGATGACTTTTCTTTATTTTGGGGATGTGCTTTTTTATAGGTTTTGACAAATGTGTAGTGTTATGTAGTCCTACCAGACTAGGATTGAAAAAAATGGTTATTATACTAAAAATTCACCTGTGTAGTCTCTTTGTAGTTAATCACTTGCAACTTTCACAACTCCTCACAAAAACAAATCTAATTTCTGACACTGCAACTGTGTTCTTTTTGGATTTAGTATTATATAAACTGAGTCAAGAAATTTATGTGGGATAAATTCTTTTTCATTTCACAAAATTCATTTAAGATTCATCTGTGATAGGGTGGTACCTGTGGCTCAATGGGTAGGGTGCTGGCCCCATATATGGAGGGTGGTGAATTCAAACCCAGCCCCAGCCAAATTGTAACAAAAAAATAGCTGGGCGTTGTGGCAGGCACCTGTAGTTCGGGCTACTCAGGAGGCTGAGGCAAGAGAATCATCTAAGCTGAGAAGTTGGAGGTTACTGTGGAGCTGTGTGATGCCACAGCACTCTACCAAGGGTGATTGAGATTCTGTCTCTACAAAAAAAGAAAAAAAAAAAAGATTCTTCTGTGGTGTTATATATCAGTACCTCATTACTTTCCATTGTTTAATATTCCCATTTATGTAGGTACCATGGTTTATTTATTATTGGTCAACTCTTAAAGTACTTGGCTGTTTCCTTTTGGGGCCAATTATTAATAAATTTGCTATAAAATTCATGTATAAGTTTTTGTATGGATGTATGTTTTCAGTGCATGTAGATGAATACCTGGGAGTGGAATTGCTGAATCTGATTAAGTGTACAGTCAACTTTAAAATATTTCCAAACTCTCATTCAAAGTGAGTATAACATTTCAACTTTTCACCATCAGCAAGAGATGGTTCTCAGTATTCTTTAGTCTCACCAGCATTTGATATAATTATTTTTTTAATATTTTAGAAATGTTTTATTAACATTATACTTTTAATTCAAATTTCTCTGAGGATAAATGATAATGTACAACTTCCCATAGGCTTATTTACCATTCTTGTATCTTTTTTCTCCTGAAATTTCTATTCAGATTCATTCCTATTTGTTGTTAGGTTGTTTTCGTATTGATGAGTTTTAGGATTCCTTTGTATATTCTGAATACATTTCCTTTATCAGTATGTGACTTACAGATATTCTCTCTGAGTCTCTAGCTTGTTATTTCTACAGTGCCTATCTCAGATCAATTTTTTAAAAAATTAAATGAACTTCAGTTTATCCTGTGTGTGGATAACTTGTACTTTTATTAGTTGTACTTTTGGTGATATATCGAAGAACTCATAGTCAAACCCAAGGTGAAACATATTTGTTTGCCTCTGTTTCATCTATTTTTTATAGCTTGCATTTAATATGAAGGTCAATAATTCCATTTTGAGATAATTTCTGTGTAGAGTGCAAGGTATATATCAAATTTCACTGTTTTGCATATGGAAGTTCTACCTTTCCAGTTTGTTATAGAGCCTATTTTTCTTCATTTAATTCCTTTTGAAACTTTGTCAAACATCAGCTTGTTATCTTTGTGTAAATCTATTTCTGGACTTTCTGTCCTGTTTCACTAATTTATATCTTTCTCTCTCTCTCTTTTTTAGTAGAGACAGGGGTCTAACTCTTGCTCAGGCTGGTCTTCAAATCCTGAGCTCAAGCAATCCACCTAGTGCTCACCTCAGCATCCCAGAGCACTAGATTACAGGAATGAAACACCATGACCAGCCCTAATTTATATCTTTCTTTTCATCACTACTACACTCTCCTAACTTTTGTAGCTGTATAGTTAAAGTGAAGTCATATCGTTGAATTCTTTAATTTTGTTCTTTTTCACACTGGTTTTATCTACCTTACTTAATTACTAAAAGTAATTAATCTTATTGTTCTTTTAAATGAATAGGTTTTACCTTTATTGTTTATCTCCATTATTTTTATGTTTACAATTTCAGCTATTTTTATTCTTATCATAGTAGTTCCTTATTTCCATTTGGCTTAATATACAAATTTTAAAATCAAGTTGTCAATATTTACATGCAAGCCTTTTAGGTTTGATTAGAGTGATGTTGAATCTATAAGTCAAATTGGGAACATCTTATTAATATTGAACCTTCAAATCCATGGACATAGTGTGTCTTCCATTAGTGTGTAATGTATTTTAGCCTAAAGTTGCTGCAAGTTCTTTGTTAAATTTATATCTAAATACTTCTTTTTTATAATTTTATGGAAATGGTATTGAATTTTATTTCAAATAAAATTTTACTTCATTTTATATAAGAATGCAATTGATTTTCCTATATTGAACTTATTACTAACAAATTTGTTTAAAAAAAAAAGTTACTAAAAAAAGTTTACTAAAAGTTTTAAAGTAAAGTCTTTGTAATCATATATATGTCGGTCCCTTGAAAGTTTTGAGACAGATTGTGTTATGGTTGCCCATTATCAATTTTTTTTGAAGTTTTTGGCCAGGGCCAGGTTTGAACCCACCCCCCCTGATATATGGGGCTGGCACCCTACTCCTTAAGCCACAAGCACCACCCAGTTGGCCCATTATTTGACTTCCAAGAAACACATCGATAGCATCCTTTCTGATTCTCTCATATAAGTCTCACTGTGCTGGCCTATCTGTGTTGCTGGGAGGGCTTTGTTTCTGTCCACATGGACAGATGTTTCTTGATTTTTGTGTAACTCAAAACCTTTATGTGTAACTCATGACCTACATATGTACAAATTTGTATGTAATTTACACACATGTAAATGCATTATCTATAAATGAGGATAATTTTACATCTTCTGTTCAATCTGGATTCTTTCACTTTTCTTGCCTGCTTGAACTGGTTAAAAATTCCTTTATGATGTTGAAAAGAATGATAAAAGAGGACCTCCACATTTTATTCTTGATTACAATAAAACATATTTAGTCTCTCACCATTAAATATGTTAAGTTAGTTAGTTCTGAGTTTCTTTTGTAGATATCCTTTATTAGATTGAGAGATTTCCCTTCTATTTATCACATGCTAAGAGTATTTGTCAGCATTAAATGTTAAATTTTTTCAAATGCTTTTTTCTACATCTATTTGAAATTGTGTATATAATATATGTGTGTGTATACTATATTTTAATTTGATGAATTCTTAAACAGTAAAATAAATTGACTGATTTTTTTTTGTTGTTGTTGTTAAGTTAAACCAGCTTTGCATGCCACAGATAATCTACACATGGTCAGGATGTTTTATATGTATATATTTTTATGTTTTGATGGATTTGTTTTGTTTCTTATTTTATTGTTATTTTTATGAAAAACATTGTGCTTTAGTTTTCTTTTCTTGAAATGTCACTATATGATTTTGGTTTAAGGGTGATGTTGGCTTTATAACATAACTTTGAAAGTTCTCCCTCCTAATCTGTATTCTGGGAACTATTATGTAGACATGCTATGATTTCTTCTGAATGTGTTTGGTAGAATTTGCTGTGAAATTAATGAAGCTGAAGGTGCTTTGTCTTTGTTTTAGGAAATATTTTAAATAAAACTCAGTTTCTTTAATAGATAAAAGATATTCAAGTAACTTTTTTGAATCAATGTAGGGAGTTGTGACTTTCAGTGTCACATTTCATCTAAGTTATTAAATATATGAGCAAATAATTGTAGTATACTTCTACTACATTTCAATGTCTTTAGAATCAGAATGATCTTCTCACTGTCATTCCTGACATTGGCACAGATAATACATATGCGTCTTTTCTGTCTTTTTCTTAATTATATTAACTAAAAGTAATTAATCTTATTGTTCTTTTAAATGAATAGGTTTTACCTTTATTGTTTATCTCCATTATTTTTATGTTTACAATTTCAGCTATTTTTATTCTTATCATAGTAGTTCCTTATTTCCATTTGGCTTAATATTTAATTTGCTTCCCTTTCTTTAGTTTCTTAATGTGGTAGCTAGGATTAATGATTTTAGACATTTTTTCTAAAATATGCAATTAATGAAATTTACATATAAATTAATGAAATTAATATATTTTCTGCTAAGTAAACTTGATCATTTCTATTTTAATTTTACTTAGTCCAAAGGCATTGAAACAAAACTTCCACCTGAGATTTTCTCTTTATGCCATAATTATTTAGAACTGTGTTATTTAATTTCCAAATATTTGGACAATTCATATTGATTTCTAATTTAATTATTTTTAATACAAGAAGAGCCTTTGCCTAATTTCTATTTTTTAAAAAATACATTAAGTCTGTCTTGATGGTTGCTCCATGGTCATTTGAGAAGAATTCATATGCTGTTTTGGTTGAATTTTTCTGAATCAATAAGGCCAACTTGGTTAATTGCATTTTTAGGTAATCTATATTCTTTCTTATTTATTTTTTTTTTTTCCTGTTTGCCTATCTGTTCTATTCATTACTGAGAAAGAAATGTTAAAGTTTCTTTCTTTCTTTTCTTTTTTGAAACAGAGTCTCACAATGTTTCCTTTGGTAGAGGCCTGTGGCGTCACAGCTTATAGCAATCTCAAACTCTTGGGCTTAAGCAATTTTTATGCCTCAGCTTCCCAAGTAGCTTGAGATACCACAATGCCTGGCTATTTTTTGTTGCAGTTGTTATTGTTGTTTAACTGGCCCTGGGCAGGTTCAAACCCACCAGCCTGGGTGCATATGGCCAGCTCTGTAACCACTGTGCTATGGGCACCAAGCCATGTTGAAGTTCTTGTAATTGTGGATTTGTCTATTTCTCTACCTGTTTTTGCCTCATATATTTTGGAGCTTTATTGTTTGCTACATTGATGTTCATTCTTATTATGCCTTCTTGAAGAATAAATCTCATTATAATTAAGTCCTTCTTTATCTCTTATATGTTTACTTGTCTTAAAGTCTAATTTTTCAAAGTAAATAATCCTATTATCCTTTGATTAGTGTTTCCATGGTGAATCTTTTTTCATTCTTTTACATTTATATTACCTATTTCTTTCCATTTAAAGTGGCTTCTTATAAAGAGTAAGTAAATTGCTCCACTTCAGCTATTGTGATTTTTTTTTTTTTTTTTTAGTTGACACTTGCATCTTTTTCCTATACATCCATTTTTTTTTTTTTCCTTACCACTTCCACATTTTCTCTTTCTTTTGAAAAATTTAACTCAGGTCTTTTAGTATTAGCACTACCAACAATAGGTTTATGTTATAAATGATTAACAAAATTAATAAATGTACAACTAATAAACACTGCAGAGTTTCTAATTTAAAAGTTTGCCTATAACCTATAAAAGCAAGTCTGATTTTTTCTTGTTTTTTAGAAAAAAAATATTATTTATTTATGTTTTATTATTTGGGATTCATTGAGAGTACAAAGTATTAGGTTACACTGATTGTGTTTGTTAGGTATAGTCCCTCTTGTAATTGTGTCCTACCCCAAGAGATGTGCCATACACCTGAACCCCCATTCTCCTCCTTTCTCCCCTCCCCTGATCTCTCATTTCTCTAACCCCTTCTTGTATTAGATCATCTACTGCCTATATTAGTACCCATAACTGAGTGCCCAGAACTGAGTACACTGGATTTTTACTTCTCCATTATTGTGATGCCCAATAAGAATAATGTGCTCCACTTCCATCCAGGTTAATACAAAAGAAGTAAAGTCTCCATCTTTTTTAATGGCTGAATAGTATTCCACAATATACATATACTACAGTTTGTTAATCCATTGCTGGGTTAGTGGGCATTTAGATTGTTTCCATGTTTAGGTGATTGTAAACTGAGCTGCAATAAGCAGTCTAATGCAAATGTCTTTATGATAAGAGGATTCCTCCCCCCCCCCCCCCGCCCAATAGATGCCTAGAAATGGGATTGCAGGATCAAATGGGAGGTCTCATTTGAGTTCTTTGAGGATTCTCCATACTTCCTTCCAAAAGGGATATATTAGTTTGCAGTCCCACCAGAAGTGAAATTTTGTCCATAAAAGCTGAGTTTTGTTCATAGCAGCACTACTCTTCCAGGTTGGCATCATGAGAGATCTTTCTTAGATTTTTATCAAATATTTTTTGATGGTACCTAGTGGGATCCTGGAGTACAACCCTGAATGAATATGCAACATGCCTTTTGTGCAGGAGAGGTTCCACACTCATAATAACTTACACTCTACTTTTATCCAATTATCTACTTAAATTGACTTACAGTCTTATAGATCATTAGGTAGAATTTTACTCAGGTAGGAAAAAGCTCATATTTTCATACTCCTGTCTTTAGTTTATGTTAGCTGTTTACTTTGCAACCATAATTCTCTGATGTTTCTAATAAAAGTCATTAATTTGCTGTTTATCCAGCTTTTTTCTCATCAGAAAGGCAAGAATGGTGCTATTTCTAGCTTTTTACATTTCTGAAATGAAACCAGAAGCCCCCTAGTTGTTCTTCTACTCTAAGTGAAAATTCCTACTGTGTACCACCAAAATATCATTTAAAGGTTTATGTATATATAATTATATGGTGAATATTTATTTTTAAAATAACAGGTTTGAAGTTTTTATTATTCTCCACATATCTTTTTTCTAGGTCCTGCTTTTTCCAATTCATTGCAGGAGTATGAGCTCTTGGCTTTGATGAACTTTGACAGATGGACAATGCAGTGCAGCAAAGAAAATAAAAACCTAAAATAGCCCTCATTTTATGAAAACCCATGGACATCTGAAAAACTAGTTTCAATAGAAATATTCCTCACCCAAGTACCCCTTCAAAAAAGTCATTTTATACAAGAAACACTTCAAAATAAATCATTGAAAGATATGATGTCTAATTGTATCACAAATTCTAAATCTGAAACAAATTTAGAAGTAGATCAATTAAAATGTTAATAGTAGAATAATGAGATTTTAAATGCCAATAATTAGACAACAATAGAAAGCAGCATCAATAGTAACAATAATAAGAAACGTTATTTGGTGCCAAGCCCAAATTTACTGGTTTTCAAAAGTTAATTTCATTCATGAAATCTTCCCTAACTTAACCAAAAGGAAATAATTGTTTTCATGTTTAAATAGCTAAAACACTTACATGCTTTGCCTTGTATATTATATACTATTTAATGAAGTAGTTTTTCTATAGCACAACCACTCTTTTCCTTTGATGGTCCCATAGATTATAATACCATATTTTGACTTTGTCTTTTCTATGTTTAGATATTCTTAGATACACAAATACTTACTCTTATGTTACAATTGCCTACAATAGTGAGTACCATACATGCTATTGAGGTTTGCAGCCTAAAAGTGATAGAATAAGTATATAGTAGGCAATAACATGTAGATTTATGTAAGTAGAGTCTATGATGTTTACATGATGAAATGATCTAACAACAAATTTTTTCAGAATGTATCCCTATTTTAGCTATGTATGACTATTATTTTTGTGTTACATATTAGTGCTTTAACAGTGAGTGATTATACATACACACACAAACGTTAATAGTGGGTCTTCTATGTGGAGTTATGAGTGATATTCCCTCTCAGTGTGTGTGTGTGTGTATTACACAGAGATTTTTTTTAGGACTGGTGAACTAAACTGGACCATAATCAATCCCAGGAACTCCTCCTTGCTTCTAGTTCAAGGCACTATATAAAAGAAGATCTCAAACCTAATTTTAATCTAATCAACCTACTATATTATGAATCAAAATTATGAAAGTAAATGAAAAACAATCAAATGAGATCTAGAAAATTCTTCTATTCTGTGCTTGTTGTAGCAAAGGAGACAGCCATCATCATTTGTTTTTGGCAGAAACTCAAAGACAGGCAGAAGAAATGAAAAACTTTATGGTGGACAAAGGGAAGGTTTCTGATATGCTCTGACAGAAGGCTATTTGCATAGACAAGCTACCAGTGAGCTAACTGGCAATAGGGCAGCCTGTGGGATCAGTTAGGGGTATGTACTTGGCTTAGGTTGTTGGTTCTGAATTGAAAGTAAGGATAATGTTTATAGAAGTTGCCAGTTATTAGCCAAGTTTTGTCTATTTGGTACCAATTATGGTAGGAGTTAATTGTTGGCTTCCTAGATTGGTTTTCTGTCAGTGACAGAGAAAGCTGGGACCAAAACTGAAGAGCTGATCTGTTTAAAATGACCTCCTGAACAGAACAGACGCGGGACTACTGTGCAGCACTGGCCTCACAGAAGAAAGCAATAAAGGATGAAAATACATCTTAAAAGAAAACTAAACACAGTGTAATAATATAACTAAAGTTCCACTTAGCTAACACATGTTTCAAAATTAAATTTAAACTGGAGTCATCCTCTATGGCCCCTTCCTCTTGACTAAGGTAATGGGATCTAGGACATGGTTTCTAGAAGCCCAGAGAAGTAAGAGGATTGGCAAACCCACACTAATGACAATGTTGTCTTAGGAAAGTCCTTCACAACTTTGGTTATATAACATGTGAATTAAATTATTATAGGTATTTTCCTAAGTCCTGTAATCTTGGATATTTGAAATTTTTAATGAATTTTGAAATCAATAGTTTCACATTCAGACTTTAAAAATTGTTGGAATCTCCTTAGTTATTTTCCATATTTCAGTAGCTTAATGTAAATAAATACTGCAATAAGACTGCAAAGGCTAATAAAAATGTTACGTGCCATCATTTTTGTTAAGTATTAATATTAATTGCACATGACGATATGAACTTTTGAATATTAGTTAGAGATCTAATTCTTCATAATACATGTGAAACATGCAAACTATTTGAATGTAATGTGTCCCCATGGGATGAAAGGCATTCTCATCATTTTATAGTAAAACAGTGAAAAACCACTTGACAAAAGAATTTTAGGTTTTTTTTTTTTTTTTTGGTGATAGCAGATTTGTAGTAAAAATATTTTTTAAAAATATGACATAAAGAGAACCCTCATTAGTGGGATTTGTTTAACACAATTAGACAATGCAGTTACAGCTTTAAAGAAATGTTGTCAAGCCAGACAGAGAAGGTCCAATTTGAATTTGTAAAATTTGAATTTTCAATAAATCTACATAAAAATATATTTCTTAAAGGGAAAGAAATTAGGGAAGTATAAATTATGCAAAATTATTATAAAATAAGTTATACTAAAATAAGGTTTTTATAAAATAATATGATACCCCGTTTCAAACATAATTCATTTAGAAATCTATTTTAATGAGTATTAAAGACTTTCCATTAGCTTTTTGAATTACAAAATGATTGTTTTAAAGAACTTATGAATTGTCACCTCCTGATATTTAAAAATTACCTTCAGTTGAAATTTTTCTTATTGGTTTGCAGTTTAAACTTTTTGCTTCTAAAAAGTAAAGGGGTAATGTGTGCCCCTCCCTGTACTCCACTTAGAATTTGGAAAAATCATCCCCTGTTGAGTGGAAAGGACTGTTTATACATGGCATGTATAAAAAAGATTTGCTATACTTTCTGAAGCACAGAAGAGAAGAAACTTTAGAGAAACTATTGGCAAGATTTTCAGGCTTTATTCCATTGTCTCCTCTGATACGGTACCAATTTATGTGACAGAGCTGCACTGAATAGTAGCTTTTATTATAAATTGCAAATTCCCACCTCCCACCAGGTAAATATAAAAGTTTCATGTAACTTTTGAAAACATACCAGGAAGAATTCAGGCCTTTAGAAAATTTGATTTTGCAAAGATGTGCCCCATTTTTTCATTGTACGAGTCAATAAAATACCGTCACAGCATATAATGGCATATTTGTAGACACCAACTAAAATATCAAATTGTACTTTTTTTTTTTTTTTTCTTTTTTTTTTGCAGTTTTTGGCCGGGGTTGGGTTTGAACCCATCAGCTCCAGCATATGGAGCCGGTGCCCTACTCCTTTGAGCCACAGGCGCCACCCTCAAATTGTACATTTTTATTTCATCCTCACATTGATGTTACTAACTTATTAACAAAGAAAAATTTTTAAAATAAAAATTCCTAAATATAAAGGGTAAAGGACTAAACCAAATTGATTACCTTGATTCAGTTGGCTATGAAGATGTTCTTAATGAAACCTGTAATTTTGTGGATGAACTGTGGTCCAAGGCAACTTTGTTTGTATGATTTCAGAATAAAATAATTCAAGGTGGTCTTGCCATTGATTCATTACAGGGAACAAGAAGTTATTAAGTGATATAACCTGTTGGTGTGTGTTTTACTCTGTTCATATAAACCAGTGAAGCAAGATCAATTTGTTTCTCAGTTGAATTAGTTTTCTTGTGGGCACCTCAAGTATACATTTAAGAACAGCTTCCAAGAAGCAAATTTATTTTCCTGAAATGATGGTCTTTATTGGCAACATCTAGTTCTTTTAATTTTACAGTTGGTTTCCCAGGTATGATCTGTTTTCATGAAGCATGAGAAAAATCCTAGAACAGTTAAATGTGCTTACCACATAGTTTTCATATAGTTTATGAATTAGTTGCTTCTTCAAATTGGCAAAAGACATATAATAAAATTGCTCTCTTGGTAACTTAGTTCTCCTTTTCCTGAATCTCCCTGAACAGCACAAATATATGTCCTGCATGCATTGTAGCTTGATCATGGCAGTTATTAAATTGTATACACACACACAGAGTGAATGAGAGAGAGAGAAGTAAAAGAAAAGTTGGAGAATCTCCAGTTCTAATTCTACTTCAGGCATTCATTCACTGAGTATATATTAGAAATATTATGTAAATCTCCTGAGCCTTGTTGCCCAATGTGTAAAAGACACAAACAAATTGCTTATATGAACCAATCAACTCCCAAGGGTGTTTTGATGTTTGGACAACTTACATACAGAAATATACTTTCAAAATGCTGAAATAAGTGAAATATCTATTGCACATTTAGGAAAGTATTATTATATTTGTCTCTCTGATCTTACATCTTCAGTACTGATGAAACTAATATATGTGAGTTGTATGCAGTTTTTCTAACAAAGGAAAAACATCCTTTTTTTGGTGCTTTTCTGCTGCATTTGAAGGAAGAAAGGAACACAGGTGCATTCTAAATGACTCTTCGAGCTCTGCCCAGAAAGGCTTGCTCAACCCAGGAGGGACAGCCATTAGTGAGTAAGTGAGAAGTGACATGTTCTGTCTCTCAAAGGGTTTCTTCGTGTCCACTTTGGTAGCTCTCATTACACTGCCTGAATCCATTAAGACAGAAACAAGGTTACCCCATGAAATGTCTTTGTGACTAAAGAGGACATGCAGCTCTTTAATCAGTAACAGAACATCTCCTCTGACAAGACTGAGTGATACAGTGTGCTGTGCTCCTACCTTTGCTACTGAGAGGGAATATTTCTTATAAGGACAGACAATATTCTCATTAAATGGCTATTGGCTGATGTATCAGTGTCCCAGTGAAAACAATTATTCTGAGTATATTTAATGTAAATATCTATGCCAGATGAAATATTTTATATTGTATAGATATGTGATCCATGATAATTCAGTTAACGCTTTGAGATTATGGAGACAACACTCAGCTGGTTTCAAATTTTACAGGGGTCAGGGTAATGCTATAAGAGTATTAAGGAGGAAAATACACTGCCTATTCCCAAAACAAAAGATGAAGCTACTGGGTGAGGGGAGTGTGATACTTTGCCACCTCTTTTCTTAGCTACAGTCTCAAATGGGATCTAAAGTGATTTTGTAGATTGAGATCCTAGATATAAAAGTACACAGCAGTATGAGGCTGAATCCAATATATTTTAAAAGATATGCATGGCTAAATATGTGTCACTGTGATATATGACATGGATGAAGGGTTACAGAAGGAACTAATTACTGGGAAAATGTCCCATTAGCAGGGATGGTTTGCATATACAGTATTTACTAAATTGGGAGAGAATAAAATGTAGGAGATTCAAAACATGATCCACATGTGGAGTTTCTCTGCCCTGCCTGGCTTGATGGTAGTTAAGAAATATGATGTCCCCAAATGACCTGTCCAGAGTTGGACCAAAAGTCATTATTTGTGTCTAAAATTCAGATCTCTGGTGGCACCTGTGGCTCAGTGAGAGGGTACCATCCCTATATACCAAGGGTGGAGGGTTAGAACCCGGCCCCAACCGAACTGCAACAACAAGAAAATAGCCAGGTGTTGTGGTGGGTGCCTGTAGTCCCAGCTACTTGGGAGTCTGAGGCAAGAGAATTGCCTAAGCCCAAGTGCTGGAGGTTGCTATGAGATATAACACCATGGCACTCTACCAAGAGTGACAAAATGAGACTCTGTCTCTAAAATAAATAAATAAAAATAAAATTTAGATCTCTGTCTCTTATTTAAGAGTTCTATGTTTTTTCCAAACCATACCACAACAATTTACTCTGAAAATCAATCATACCACAACAATTTACTCTGAAAATCAGCCATTGGGTAGCTCTGGGTCATTGCTAGAAATAATTGGCCAATAATTGACAAATGCCATGGCTCACACGTATCCTTACTACACAAGAGTTAGAACCCCAAGGGGGATCTACTTCCACTTCCCAAGTATTTCTCAAAAACTCAAGGGAATATTAAGTCATTCTAAAAGTGGCTCTTTCCTTCTGGGGATGGCAGGTTCCCAAGATTAGCCCTGATTACTGGACATTGATGTATCCTATTGGTGTTCTGTTGGCCTGTTGTTGCTACTGCCACTGCCAGCTGGGACACTCCCAGCACATCTGAGAAGTGAAAAACTCTCAGGGGGTTTCGGTAATTCTACTGTAATTTCTCTTCATATTAGGTCACTGTCTCCAAGTCCAAATGCTGGGCCGTGGCCAGATATTATCCCACCCCTCAATACTGCATCCTCATTCCCCTAGTCAGCCTATAAGAAAAATTCTCCACGTGTATTTGTAAGGCAAACTGAAGCCTAAATGAGTCAATCCATCTTCATCATGAAAGATTCTGAATTGGAGCTGACAGGCTCAAACTGAGCTCCCTGTGACTTAGTGACAGCAACCATTGCTCTCACAGGTGACATAGGGCCTTCAAGTAGTCCTCTCCATGTCTAGGACCCTTGCTACACAGCCTTAGTTACCTGACAGGACTTGTCTGTACTGAAAATTTCTTCTCTTCTCCTCATCTTACTATGAACAAATAAGATATTTAAATGTCTGGGCTATTATGAATTGGGCTGCAATAAACATTCTGGTGCAAATATATTTGTTGTAAAATGATTTTTGGTCATCTGGGTATATACCTAGTAGAGGAATGGCAGGATTGAACAGTATGTCTACTTTTAGTTCCTTGAGTGTTCTACAAACTTCTTTCCAAAAAGGTAGTATTAAGTGGGCGGCGCCTGTGGCTCAAAGGAGTAGGGTGCCGGCCCCATATGCCAAAGGTGGCAGATTCAAACCCCCCCCCACCAAAAAAACAGCAAAAAAAAAAAAAAAAAAAAAAAAAAAAAGGTAGTATTACCCTGCATTTCCACCAGCAGTGTAGAAGTGTTCCCTTCTCTCCACATCCATGCCTACATATGTAGTTTAGGGATATACCACAATTTTTTAATCCATAAATGCAGCCATAAAAAAGAAGATGACTTCACATCTTTTATGTTTACCTGGATGGAGCTGGAACGTAAAAAAAAAGTATCCAATGTACTTAATACTACTATGAAATCAATATATAACCACCTACACACTCATACAAATGGCAAAACATAACTATAGTCCAGAAAGTAGAAGAGAAGAGGAGAGAGAGGGAAAGGTATTTGGGGGGAACCTCACCTAATGTGCATGATGCAATAAAAATTTTCAAAACTATTAAAAAATGAGTATAATTGTGATGGATGTGTTACTAAGTTCAATGTAAGCATTTCACATTGTATATTGAAGCAGTACCCTGAACCTATAAATGCATCAATGTACAAAGTTATGACTTAATAAAAATAATTAATAAAAAATAAAATAAATGTCATAGCTATTGAGTTTCTGTGTGTTCTCTACACTGGAAAAGGTTAGTTTAACTGTTTTTCTCCAATAGAAATAATTTCTTTGTGTTTATGTTCTGAATATGGATTATTGGAAAACATTACTTGTCCCATATAATATGACTTGTGAGCAAGACAGAGGTTTTTGGCAAGGACCATGGCCTCATCTAAAAATAAGCATTGAGCCACCTATCTCCCTGTTGCCCAATCTTTACCAGTCTTGTGCGATCTCAAAGAGAATTAACTTAAAAAGTCAGGATTTCCCAGCTTACTAATCAGTCCCCATTGCGCACTTAGAGAGCTCATGCTATACTTTTTCTCTTTAATGTAGTATTGATTTTTCTTGATTTAGATGTAGTAAAATTTGGCTTCATAGAAAAAAGACCTATTTGGTGTAGGAGGGAGAAATGTCCAAGAAAAATACACATTTCATTAATGGTTCAGTCATGTTAATACCTTCACTCACTTTTGTGATCCAGGCTGTGAACTTTCCTTTAGGAAGACATAAACTGGAAATTACTCCAGTCTTGAGATTTTGTGATATGGGCTAATCTTACTGAAGTTAGATGATATCTTAAAGTAGTTTTGATTTGCATTTCTTTGATGATTAAGGATGATGAGCATTTTTTCGTATGTCTGTAGGCCATGCACATGACCTGCATTCGATCCTACAATCCTCTACTAGGTATATACCCAGAAAA
>CAUYPK010087675.1:0-21569 GCA_963574355.1 Loris lydekkerianus | reverse complement strand
TCCCTGCTACCAATACATTTCTAAATACAAAACTGACTATCATATTTGTTACTTCTGTGTAGCGAGAGAAGTTCATTTTCAAAACAGATAAAATTCAGTCTTTAGGTGTGAATGGTATGAATGACAGTCTTTTTTTTTTTTAATTTCTTAAGTTGTTTGGAATCCGTAAGCATGCAAAAAAGCTTTGAACAGAAGGATCCACCAAGGAACCAGGGGCTGTTTCATGGCATCCAGCTAAGCCAGAGCTGGGAATGCCTCCGGGTCATCCACATCAGGAGCAGACGCACTCGACTGAAAAAGAGACAATCCAGAATTACTCACAACTCTCAATTCTTAAAAATACATTGCTAGTGTATACAACATTTAACCAGAACTCTAAAAAAAAAAATGGTGATGTATCAAAGGTTTTACTTCTAGAAGACAAAATTATGGATAAGAACAAGACTACAAGTGTTAGCCCTGCACTGAATTTCTAGCAAGATCTATTTTTCACTCTTTTCTAAATAGTATGGGTTTTGTCAAATAAACCACAAAAGCTGTGAATTCTTACTTTGTTGTTCAGTATTTTTACCCTTTCCCACTAAACAAGTACCATCAACATGAAAGCATGCTAAGAAACCAATGACATTTATTTAAGTAGCATATTCAATGTTAAAAAAAGGAGTCCCCTCCCAAAAGAGAAAGGAAGCTAAGCACTTTATAGCCTAAAGTACAAATAACCACAAAACCATTTTTAAAAACCCATAAACACAACACTGGCTTTAAAAAAAGCTTGATGTCAGAGGAAGAAATAATATTAAGTTACCACAATGATCACACTCAAGCAAGTGGGTCCTCAAATATATGTATTAGGAATTCAGGAGGACATTATGGCTGTTTCCAAGCGGGACCATAAGAAAATAATGAAATAACTCAAAGGTTATCTCTACTAGTTGAATAATACTTTGTCATTTGAAAGCACAGACTGTGGCATCAGACAGATCCAAGTTAACATCTATTGATTACTTGGGCATTCATCAAAAATTTTGGGCTATTTGGTGCCACACACTGCAAAGCAAGGAGAGATTATGAAAAGTAGGGCAAAAACCAATTCCAGCTCTCACAGAAGACCTAGTAGAAGAAATTAACAACAAAAACTTATCAATAATCAAGGGAGTGTCACACAAGAAATTATACAATGAACACAAAAATTATTAAGTTGAAAATAAAAAAGCAGGCATTATCAAAGTAAAAAACTATCAAAGATTAGCATTTCAGCTCAACTTTAGCAAAGGCCAAGAGGCCACTTGATTCCCTATACCAGAATTTCCATCCCCTGTAGATATGTCTCCATAGTAAGTAAATGACATGAAGTACATTGAGCCCACAATACAGCACCATGACCAGGACCTACGAACTTTATGAAGTGTGGTAATTTTATATCGACAACACTATTCAAAAAGTAATTTAAGTGACTGAAACAAAAACAAACTAAAATGTAATTTTTCAAAGGTATGTCTACATCTTCTACCTGTTAGGATCCCCAAAGATCCTAGCCAGTTATTTACAAGGTCTTTGATTTACTTAAAAAGGGAAAAAGTAATCTTTTAAAATTACCTTGTCAGTCCTGCTGCCACGGTTTGGACGTCCACCACGCCCACGCCCACCTCGTCCTCCCCTGCCACCACGTCCTGGGCGGCCAAGATCTCCAAAATTAATTTCCAGCTGGGACGTTATGTCATTCGCTGGCTTCCGGAAATGATGGTCCATAACGGAGTCTTCAGCATGAGCCTAAAAATGTAAGGGAAGACCACTGGGTAATTAAGGAAAGTAATGTTGTGAGATTACTAAATAATGAGCTTTCTCCTAGAAAGACCAAAGATCCAAACTTGACTTTCTGTGAATAAACACATTAACACCGCACAGGTGATAAGTAAACTTTGGGTTCAGCTATAGTGACCTTGGAAGAAGTCCTCCCTTCATTTTATCTCAAATTTCTATAACTTGAAATTGCAGGTGATACTGGCAATCTTCAACTAAACACATCCATGTAATCACAATCAACCCAAGGGGCTAATCCCCATCCCAGACCAACTGAATATGACAAGGCAAAAAATCTGACAAGTACACTGTCAATATTGCCTTCAGCTTATGAGTGAATCCCTAGATGAAAACCTGATGGCATGTTAAGATTTCTACTAGTGATAATACTGGTCACATTGTCTTTCGACTTCTCAGGTTTTCCATTCATATGCAACTATTAAGTTCTTCCACAATGGGAGGGCTACAATTTTAAGTGAAATACCACACACAAGAAAGGGGCTTTGAAAAGCGATGTACAAATAAAAACACACCTTAAATGTACTAAAGAAACCTTAAAAATGAAGTCATCATGTCTATAAAATCCGTATCATCTTTTGTATTTATGTATAAGCTGCACGAAGACAGTCTAGGGGAGACAGAGGAAACAAAAACTCGGACAACTGCTTAAAGCCTGACTTTTTCCTGTATGTTTAAGATTAGGATGAATGGATTTTAATCTTCCAGTTGGGAACTTTGCTTATACCACTTAAAAGCACCTCTCTCATTCCCTAAATACTTGTATAATCCTCTTTTCTGAAGGGATAATGAACATTTTATTCTTTCTAACCAACTTGTAATATTACAACTGTCAATAACTACGCTTTACAATACAAATTTTTGCATTATCCATGTTTTCACTCCTCACATCATGTCATCTGTGCCATGCCAACCTACTTTGAAGTTAATAGAAGGTTCTTCTAATACTAATTTTAAAGGAGCCTAAAAAATAAATAAATGTAAATTCACAAACCACCAGCAAATGAAAATCAAGTATATATTTATAATTATCTAATGTAAGTATTTGCTATTTTATTAGGCATTAATAGTAATTTAGAGAAAGATTAAAGTATATGGGACAGTGAACACACAGGTCATATGCAAATACTAGTCTACTTTATATAAGGGCTTTGAGCATCCACGAATTTTGGTAATCTACCAGGGAGGGTCCTGGAACTAAGCACCCACAGATACCAAAAGATGGTAGTAGGATCAATTTTCAAAAGAACTTTTTTTTCTAGAGCAGCTAGAAAATCCTAGGTCAACAGAAAACAGTGATGTTGCTGTCAAATAACTCAATTCTCCATTTCTAAAGAAAGTAAAGTTTCTTCTTTCCACTAACTGCAACTATTTATTGTGAGAATGAAGTTACATAAAAATTAAATATCCGCTTAGGGTTATACACAAGACCTGAATATTCACATGATACACCAATAAGACCAGATTTAAACAAGTACACATTATCACAAAGGCCCAAACATATAAAAGCGGCTTGATAATGAAAATGTCCTAGTTTTAAAGTCACCCTGTATAATATTTATTTCTGAAAGGCTCAATGTAAAAGGATATTTAAAGTTGAAGTATCTAACCTGATGTCTATAAAATGCATGAAAAGAATTCAAGGAAGTAATGAATCATCTGTAACTACATCTAGAATTTTATGTATGTATTTTGTTTTGGGAAAGAGTCCGGCTGGAACCCTGCCAAGTTATAAATAATTTTAAGGAGAGCTAAGTCAATCTTTTTCACATTAACCTAGACAGTTTAATAATTAGATTAAATACACAACCTCCTGCCCAAACTTCATGGTTCTTAAATCAGAAATTCTATTTTGTCTTACTCAGACATCTGAACTACTTTGTGTTTCAGGAAAAAAAGCCAATGTGTTCTGATTTTTTTCCCCTACAGGATTTGTCACTTACGACAATGTCCTCATTTTCTATGTTTATGGAGTAAATGTTAAAACCATCTTTTTAAAATCTAATTCTCTTAGAACTCGTTTTATGTTAAAATGTTTCCAAGTTTGTCTTATAGCCATTTTTTGTCTAAAAAATTAAAATGTATTAACATCTTACTCTGTCTTTTTATTATGGTCACTCTCACAGCATTGTACTTTAACTTTACCTTAGGATGACACAATTTGTACTCTGGATTTCTGGCACAGTCCAATTTACAATATGAATACGAATCAAACACAAATGTCAAAAGGTTAAAGAAAGCTGACAGAAAAAAAAGAATTTAGTAGAAGAAATGCAGTTAACTGAAACTATGATGAAAATCTCTTACTTACACAAGCCTAATAGGATGCAGAAATGAGACATTCCTCTAAAAGCATGCCCCAGAGCCAAACCAGAAGCTACCAGACAAAAAGTCACCAGTGGGACTTCCTCACACACTACTGATCCCTGAACAGTGAGTCTGGGCCGCCTTAACGTCCCCCCACACAGACAGCACCACCATCCCGCTTCTTTCTCCAGCTGCTCAAAGTGAAAACAAGGACAACCTATTTCCTTTATTACTTTCTCAATAACATTTTTGTACTAGTTTAGTGCAAAATGTAGGTTATAAACATACAACATAACACAATGTGTGTTAACTGTGCTGCTGGTCAGACTTGTAGTCAACAGTAGGCTAGTGTAACTCAAGAAGGTGGGGGGATCAGCGCCCCTAAGCTCTACCACTGTTCAAGGGTCAACAGTTTCCATGTTTCTTAAGTAAAAGAAACCCGTAAGGATGTAAGTTATCATTCCTCCATCAAGGATGATACTACCATTTACAAAGAGAATCCTGACCATTATACATAGTATACAGGTGGTTTCAAAAGTTGAGTACTAAAATGAAGCCACTTATATTTTAGGTTAAACCATGTGAAAATGACAAGATTTCAACTTAATACCATAGTCTTTTAGTGATTCCCAATCATGTCTCCAAAACACTAATTACATGACATACCACTGACATCTTCTAAGAAAAAGGAAGCAATATATCAAATATGATTTTTAAATGACTGAAGGACTCAATTTCTTATATGGTAATAATGCAGTTTACTTTCCTTTTCAAGCAAGTTATCTACCCCAAATGATATAAAGTTTTAAAAAACATTATCCAAGTGAAATTTAAAACAAAACTTATAAATACTATTAAAGTCACATATGAACACTTTTAAACACCACAAAACAATTTTACCTCTTCACTCTTTGATTTATGAAGTACAAATCCCTTCTTCCACTGTCCATCAGCACCTTCGTTCGGTTTTCGGATATTAAATTCTACTTTTGCCCGGTCCTTATTTTGAATAGCCTTCCATTCATCCAAAGTCATCTCTTTTGGACCCTCTTCCTTTACCTCTTCAACTTCGTTCTCCCTGTGAAAAAATGTTTAGATTTTATAGCTGGTAGAGAACTGGTATAATTTACATAAAAATATCTCCACCATACCATTGTAAGGAAGTTAATTTTGGCTGATTAGTGATCTCCTAGAGAAAGAAACTACAACTAACATGCAGCTCTGAAAAGACTGGGATTACAGGCACGAGCGACCATGAGCTGTCCAAAACACACGCTCCTTGGTTTTAAAACTACTGTCTTATGTGCCTCATCCTGGGCCTATCTTCTCCTAAAAGATGTATTTTTAATTTTCAGAATTTCCCACAATATGTAACTCATAAAAACATGTTAAAGATGCCTACGAACAACCAGATTTCAAATTTTAGAATATGAAAGAACTGTTTCTCTTATGATCTCAGCAACTACCACTTAAGGCAAAGTGAATTAAGAGCCCAATCTATATACTGCAACTTTTAAACCAACCTGCATTATGTAGAGAGGAGACTGTGGTTTCATTAGTAATAAAACTGTCCACAAAGCACACAGGTTTAAATATTTCAATAGTTACACCACTTTAGTTATTTCCCAATATAATTCTTAGGCCATAGCTACTGAATACTAATTATCCTTTCCCCTTTAACAGAAACAAAGCACAGGCCTAGAAATCTATTATTTTAAGTCTAATTTCCATCTCCAATTGTCCCCAAACAAGTCACCTGCTATTTTGGGAGCCTTGCTTCTTTCCAAAGATAGCAGGTGATTCAGTTTAGCCTTAGAGCTCAAATATCTTCTCCAAAGCTGCCCATTACTGTTAGACAAATCCTATTTTAAAACTTCCTTTCCTAGAGAAAGTTTACATAAAATTAACTGGACCTTGGATATAAAGTCCAACTTTGTCATCTTATAGTGACCCGTATGTTATGACACAGCCAAAAAGAGAACTTGGTGTACCTTTTATCACATCACGAAGCCCTTACACCTAGTTTTCAAAGATCGCTGTAATGATAAAATGAGAACACAAATAGAAACTCTGGAAACTTTTTAAGGGAGTTAATCAAAATCAGCCCAAGTTGTGCTTCTTAAATCCCATATGCAAGGTACAGTACTATGTGCTCAGATTCTTCCCTACTCTGGAAGAGACTGCTCTAATGTCATCATTATTTTCTGTAAACTAAACACCCTTAATTTCATTCCTGGGTCCTGGGCGAAGGATTTCCTTCCAATACCCTACCCATACATCATTATCTTCTCAGGAAGTCATCACATTGAAAATGATTCAAACAGTGGTTTTTTTGTTGTTGTTTTTTTTTTTTTGCAGACAGTCGTACTGTCACCTGGGCTAGACTGCAATAGCATCATCACAGCTCACTGCCACCTCAAACTCCTGGGCTCAATCAATCCTCCTGCTCAGCCTCCTGGGTAGCTGGACATAGACACATACCACAACCATGCCCAACTCATTTTATTTTTTATAGAGATTGGAGGGAGGAGGGTCTTCTCTCTTAATCAGGCTAGTCTTGAACTCCTGAGCTCAAGCAATCATCCCACCTCAGCTTCCCAGAGTGCTAGGATGACAGGTGCAACTCACTGCACCCAGACCTCTAGGGGCCCTTTATTAGAGTTCAATGAATTCACCAATCCCAATTTTATTGTTTTGCTATATAAAATTGTGATTCCATGTAGTTCGGCATAAATAAAATTCATATTACCTCCCAAATGCAAAACACCTAACATTATGTAAATTTACTCATTCTATGCAAAAATAATTTTTCCTTACTTATTCCAACAACCCCTTGGAATGATACCCCCCCCCCCCAATCACTTTACCGTAGTCCTTAGTAAGAACAATTCCTCCTAAAGAAAAAGTTTAGAAAGGGCATCACCTCCCTGATTGAGGTGAAAATGCTCCAGCACAGAATCACTATCCTAAAGAATCTATAACCCAAAACTTTAAACCATCGTACTGTAGCAAACGAATGGCACACGCTTCTGCTTGGGTTGACAGAAGCTATATACAGAAAAGCCGTAGTTACTTCCATCAGCTGAACCTGAATCAACTCCCACCCTTAGAGAAACAAAACTTCAAAAACGTCTTCTACCTAAACTTGAAACGAACATTAAGGAAGACAGTGAACTAATAACATGATCTTTGCTGTTCTCACATTTTAGAACAGGCCGGTAATGTTAAGTTCCAAATTCTATGCCAATGGAAAAAAATTCAGCAATGCAACTAATTGTACAAAAGTCATGTTTTCTGTTTTAGCTGTCTCAGAACAAAACTCATAGGATTTACGATAATGGTAAAATGCCCCATCAAGTAGAAATAACCACATCATCTTTTTCAAACCATTAGTCAAATACATACATACAAAGCACCCTTCTAATACTACTCAAGAGATAGGGGTATAATATTAAATCTATGGGCCATCCTACTGGCTAGAAACCACACAGATGTCAGTGCCACAGTCACCATCACATAAAGCCACTTACTTATTCTCAGTGTCTGCCACTGGGTGCTCTTCACCTTCAGGTGTTTCCTCAGTCACATTTGATTGATCCAAGTCACTGCAATTATAAGATATTTGTTTCTGAATGTATTTGGGGGACTCTCTAAGGAAAGAAAGAAAAAAGAAAGGCATCTAGGTCCATTTACATGTAACCAAAGGGTTCTTCATACAAAAATACTAGAAGCCCTCACATCTTCTCAAGTCTTTCCTTAATAAATCACTCCCCAGTAGACTAAGAGAAAATACAAACTACTGGTTAAATTGGCTCATGTACTTCATCCTTAAAAAATAACAGAATAAGACAGTTCTAAAACAAAGCTTTAGTAGCTCATCAGATTTTATAATCAAACAATGCCAATAGGTAGGCTAGGAACCATTAAAGACACAAAGAAAACTAGAATATCCAAATAAGTTCAATGTAGGATCTTAGGAAAGGTTGTACATCTATATGAAACCCCCCCCAACATATACTAAAGTACAGAAAAATTAGTCATTTGATATGCTGTTAACCCGAAGCTATCCCACAAGACATTTATCTTCTAAGGCAGCACCTCTAAGAACACCCATTTTTGTCTTAAGAACAAGTTAAATAAAACAGACGCATTTGTTTAGGAAAAAATCAGAATACCAACGTTAATTCATCCTTGACAGTTCCCCAGTTGTGAGATCCGCTACCTCCACGCTTGTCCTCATGCTTCAGGCCACTGTAATGTGAAAAAGAACTAACAAAACTGAGTTAACATAATACTCTAGTTCTAGAAGTTCAAATTTTGTTTATTAAATAAATAGATCAAAACATTACAATAAAACAAAAGCCAATATAAGACTTACGATCTATCACTTCCACTGTGCCTGTCAAATTCACGTTTGCCACGAGAATCAAATCCATCTCCTCGGCCCATTCCTCGTCCACGGCCTCCTCGACCTCTCCCAAGACCACCACGACCTCGAATAGGTCGATCAATAATCGGTCTAAAAAACAAATTTAAAAATTTTATTTCCATGGTTTCCAGAAAAGGGAGTAAGGGAAATCCATTCAAAGGAACAATAATACTGAACATGTTTACTGGCTCATAACCCAAACGTGCTTTAGAAAATTGAAAAGTCTGTTTCTAAGCATAAAGAAAACTAGAACGTGGAAGCCCCTCAAAACAAGAAAATTTTGGCATTCCCCAAAACATCATTGCCAGTACATACACGTTTCCATTGTTATTCATCACACATTGTAATTCACTTAAAACTGGCATTTACCAGTACACTTAAAAATTAAAACAAACACATCTAACCTGCATGAGGAGTAATCTGCTTTGCTATATTGCTATAAACAATTAAACCATATTATTTTCCTTTTAACTCAACCTCTAGGGACAGCAAGGAAAAGAAACAGGCCAACTATCAATTCAAGTGTTTCATTACAGGAAATCTAAGCCTGAACTGTTACCTAAAGGTTTGTAACAATGCACAAATTCATATATTTACCTTTGAAAAGATAACAGCTACACTGCCACCTGGCAATTATGCCCAATTTACAGATTCTAATTAAGAGGTGACTCCATACACTGATAAAACATGGCAAGTGTTTTCTTTCTTTTAAAACATCTTTACCTATCAACTGAAAATTCGCCTCCTTCACCCTTTTCTTCAAGTGGCTTTTCAAATCTTCGTTCACGAGGTGGTCGCCTTTCTGGTCTTCTATCAATAATTTTTCCTTCACCCTGAAGTTGTTGATCAGGTCTTCTTCCAACACGTCTTATTCCTAAAATGATAAGTGGGCTGCATAAGCAAATTATTGCTACATCACGAACAGTGCAGGCCTAGACTACCAAAAAAGGGGGGTTGCTACTATTTCTGTCCACTAGCTAGCTGTTGAAATAGTATATATATACACATTAAAATCTATGATGTGTAATGAAGTCCTTTAAGAAACTTCTGTTTAGTTTGCCAACTTATCCCCCTCCTGAAGCTTTTCTGCAAGTGACTTAGAAGTCATCTGGGTAGCCATTATTCCTTTATTTTTCAAGATGTCAATCTCTTAATAAAAAAATTTTAAGTCTAAAGTAATTCAGGCAAGTAATACATTTTGGCTTTAAAAATACCAAAGAAAACAATACCAGTAGTCATTCATAAATAATCAAGCAAATCAACACACTCACTAGATATGGTCAAACAAAACAGTCACATTATTTTATTCTATGCAATCTGAAACAAAGGCCACAGACTCATAATTCCATAAAACTACAAATCTGAAAGGAGAAAGATGGCATTCAGGATCACCAGAAAACATTCTGCTAGTTCAGAACAACTATTTAACCAGAAAAGTGTCTTCTCACATTGTTTTAAAATCCTTAACAAAGGTATGTGTGCACATAGATGCTCCCCCAACCTAACTTTTAAATATACCATCATGTAGCCACTAGAAAATGGGTCAGGTATTAATTTGGATAGAAACAGGTATTTTAAAGATTTGCCCTTACAAGCATCTTTGTTTTTAGGGCACCTTTAAAAGCCAAACACACACACAAAAGGACCCCTTTAAGCAACTAAATGACAGCTGAAGCATTTAGAGATTTCTTACCGGTTTTCTCCTGCCATGTCTGATGCCCACAGAGGCAACCAATACAAATTACTGGTGGCATTCAGGATTATCATGATGTTAAATTTATGACTAGAAGGCTGTAGGCATGCTATAATTCCTAATTTCTGACAGAGTCAAACAAGAGCTCAAGAATTGGTTTTACATCATCCTAAGTTGATTCACTCTGGTTCTTTCTAAGAAAAGTGAACACCATCAGGACACACCCAACTGTTCAGATGCCTGTAACTAGAGCCAAACAGTAAGCAACAATCTCTTCAATAAAATTTAAGATTCACTCCCTGTTAACTCTCCAGATACACCACATGGTAGACCTTATACCAAGGCACTTAAATAAATTTTATCAAAGTATATAACTTGTTGGGATGTACCATGGAACCAGTCCTTATAATGATATCCAAGCCAAACACACCCAAATGAACAATGGTTTGCTTCCCCACCTAATACTCAACAACTTACTAAATAAATTCACCTTATAAAAAAAGACCGACATAAAAGAACTACATGCCTTTTTTTATATATACTTACATATATAATGTTCAAGTTCACTAACTGTCCTAGTATTTTAGACTTCTATTATTAAAAGAAAAAACCTACCCTGGTCTAACAGTCGAGCATTGTGCTCTGTCAATAATCCACATCATGTATTAATGTAACAAACATTAATTACCTATATCAAGTTATGTCTAGCATTTTTTGATTATCATCAAAATCACAGGATACACAGGCTAACAATCCTACTATAACCAGCAAGGACTTTGTTTACAGATCTAGCCCCAGGGCACACTGACTGACAGGTGGGTAAGATCTCAAAAGGAGTTATTTTTCACTGAACATTTTACCAGTATTCAAAGCCTGAGCTTTAAGCAACTTAAGATTAAATGCTCTAATACTAACCTAAGGAAAATGTTAGGAATACTTTTCCCAATGGAAGAACAATGAAATTAGTCTTGGTTTTAAGTTAATGAAATAATTCCCCAGGCTTAGAGCTTAAAATACTATTTTCCAGGTATGAATTTATTTCATAGATGGGCTTCATAAAATTGAGGCACTTACACCACGTGTCATACTTTGAACATGCAAAATGAGTGAATACATCCATCTAGTATGTTTTAGATTTACGCTTCTTAAATTTTTCTTGAATTAGTGATCAAGAAGGTAAAGTCACACAAAGTTTAATTATGCAAGCCAATGTTCTTTAACACAGACATCAAACGATGTATTCTATTGTGTGCTAAGTTGCTGTGAAGTTTAACTGGCTGAACAGATATTCGGCCAACGTGATCCATGTATACATGCTTCCTAAAACTTCCGCGCTTTCCCCCAGCCTGTAATCTTAACGAAAGAATTGTTTCGTTTTCACCACCAATATTGGATCCTAGGTTCATGTCAAGTCTCACGAAAGTTTTCCAAACAATCCCTAAAGCAAAACCTAACATGAGGAAATTGTTTTTGTTTTTACAATTAGTTGAAAGCCGTAGAATTCAGCTACAGCGAACGACAACAACTTGCAGGAGCACGTGGCAGCCAGGAGTCCTTTCAACACAGGTAAACTCAGCTTTAAAGACTCAGCGCTCAGGCCCTCTCCGCCCCTCACCTGCGCGGTGAAAAAAGCGTGAGAGCTTTTTCTTACCAACTCTTTTGCTCTTTTCCGACCACCACGAGCCAGCAGTGAGGATGCACAATCCCAGACAATCCTAGGAAATGCCCCGCGCCTCGGGGGCGACTCCAAAGCGCCGGGAAAGCCGGACCGCGCTCCCCGCACACGTGGGCACCGAGGCGCGGGCGCCGTGGGCAGCGACCTGACAACCGGGCGCAGCCGCCCCGCACGGCGGAGGGAGGAGGGCGGCGGGCGCCGAGCACGTGCGGCCCCGGCCCCGGCCCCGACCCCGCGCCGCGCCCCGACAAGATGGCAGGACGAGCCGGCGACAGCGGCCCGCCCGGGAGCGGCGGGAAGGGGGCGGCTCCCGGCCGCGGCCGCGCGGGGGGCACGCGAGGGAGCCGGGCGCCCCGCAAACCAGCGGCGCCTGCGAGCCCGCGCCGCCCGCCGCCGCCCGGACTCACCTTCCTTCTTGAGCGCCGCGGGCGGCTGCGTCTCCTCCTTCTTGTCACCCGCGCCGACGCCGGCGGGCAGCGGGTTCTTGCGGTCTTTCTGCGACTCTTTACGCAGCTGTTTGCCCGCCGCGCTGGAGTTGGTCTGCGCCGCGGCCTGGGCTGCGCTCTTGGCCCCGGGGCCCCCAACGCCGCCCCCGCCGGCTTCTTTTTTCTTGTTCTCCGCTGCCTTCAGCACCTCAAAGGGGTCCGATTCGTCGTCAAATAACTGGTCGAATCGGTTGGTGACCACGCAGCCGAAGCCTTCCTGTAAGTGACCAGGCATGATGGTGGCTCGGCGGCGCGTTCCTCCACGGATTGCAGCGGGCCGCGCCGAGCCAAGAGCGCCTGCTTCAGCTCTTCCCACAAGATGGCCGGGCCGAGAAAGGGGGGCCGTCTTCTCTTCCGGCGCCAGGCACACATCCGGGAGCGGCCGGCGCCGCACGGCACCCTGGGGCATGTAGGCCAGAGGCGTTTCTCCTGAGGTGGGTGTCCGCGCAGGGACTACAACTCCCAGGATGCATCTCGCAGAAGCTCTTCGCGCTCGCCTCGGAGGCGGGACCTCACGGAAGGAGCGAAGCGTGCGCGCCGAAGGCGGGGAAGCGTGGTGGTGGGCGGAGCCCGGCCACCTGCTCTAGCAGCCCTTAAACACGCCGGGTCTTCGGTAACCTGAAACCCGGAAAACGCTACGGCATTATTTTGTTCGCGAAAGTGTTCTGTGTTTGCTTTCGCTCACCCCGCCTCCGGCCCAGGCTAACTTTCGCCGCAGCTCCGGAGGGTCAAGGTGACACCCAGAGCTTCCCTCTGGAGGTGCGCAAACTTCCGGGGGTGGAGGTGTCGCCGAGGTGGGCAGCGCCTGGTCTGTGCCAAGTCCCTAGCTGCCCAGTGGCTGGAGTCGCCCTCCTTCGCCCTCTGTAAAGGATCGGGCTCTTCTGTGAATGGGAGGCAGTGTGCGCTTCCTTTCTCGGGGACAAACCAATCAGAAAGACAAGTCGCGCAATCACCTGGGGCTGTCGCGCGCCTTTCCCGGGCTTTCTTGCTGGCTTGCGGTGGTGCTTTAGGAGTTGTTAGCTGCTGACAGCGCAGCCCTGGACACTGGTCCGGCCTCCAGAAAGCACTGCTTGTAGAGACACTTTGTAGGATCATTTCAGTTAATTGTCCATTCGTGTCGGGCAAGCCAAGCTTTAGGTGGCTGTAGTGTCTGTAAAATGAGCCCAAGAAATAACATTTTTAGAGCATTTTAAGTATGTGTGTTGGGAGATGCAGTGAGAGGAGGAAAATATGTCAGCGATTTAATTTAGTAATGACTAAAAGCATTGATACTAGATGAGAATATTCATTAAGGCGCTCTGGTGTCAATGCATATTGAAACACATTTGGTAACATCGTGTTTAAATAGAATTTTTAAATCCTTTCCCATTAATGCAAAATAACATTGAAAATGCATCTCTTATGCAGCAATTCTATGCATGACCTTAATCTTAACAACATCTTGTTAAAGGTATATAATTCCCCTCTATTCGCAGATGATGAAACCATTTAAGAGGCGTCAAGATTTACCAAGTTCATCCCTCTGTAAATTCTAATGCCAGGCACTGACAGTCTTCTAACTCCACTGCGAGATTAGCAGTCAGCACTTTAATCCAGGCTCTGCCCTGATAGAAACCAGTCAGGTATTAAATTTCCAACATAATTTAAACATTGTTCCATGTCATGATATGCAACATGGCTGAATGTAATTTTAGCAATTTCTGAGCTGATTTTAAATCAATTCTGTAACAATTCAGTAATAGAAGACTGAGTCATACTACATGTATGTGGCAGCAAGCCTCCTGGTTTTCTTGTTTCTCAATCCTACCCCAGTCCTCAAAGTCACTTATTTCCTGGTTGCCTCAATCCTTCTCCCTCCTACTTCCACACAAACCCTTATCTCACCTTCTCTTTCTTGGGCTTTGACTCCCTGTGGCTCCTATCAAGACAAAGGGCTTTTAGACCATACTCTTAGAAAATAGCTCAAGTGCAATTTGGAAGAACTCCATACTTTAACAAACCCCTTTCCTTTGCCAACGGCTGTGAATATCTGCATCTTCGAGACATCAGCGAAAGCTCCTCTTTTTACCTTTCTTCAGCCCCTACAACAACAACAACAACAACATATTAATAGCTAAAACTTGATATTTCATTCTGGGTTGGATGTACTTGCCATGTGTGGTCTCACTGAATCCTCACTCATCAACTCTATAAGAAAGGTACTATTATTCCTGCTTTAAGGTGAGGAAAAGGAAGCACAAAGTGGCTAAGTAACTTAACCACTGGACAGGCCTGTCCTTAATCATTTTTCTTCCATTGCAGAATTCTGGTTTCTTCAAACAGATCTTCTTGACTACCAAGCATCATTACACTAGGAATATTTAAAAAGAAGCTACACATAGGGGAATTGCCTGGCTATGAGTTTATGAGGTTCACTTACGCTCCTCAGAGAATTGACATATTATGATACCATAAAAATATTATGAATAAACATTTGGAAAAAGGGAGAGTCTAGTAAACTCTTCCAGTTTCCTTCTCCCTCTTTTTTCTCTTGTAGAACTTTGGTCAATTCAGGAGAGTTTTAAATCCATTTTTAAAGTATACAAATAAAGCTGAAGATGATAAATCTTTCACATCTTTCACATCTTTCAATAATTATAATTTATTTTTCACTAATGTTTTCTTTATCCTAAAAAGTTAAAATGTCAGTTTCTTAATATTAACTATTAAAATACTTTATAGAGTTCCCACTACTCTCAATAGGAAAATATTGACCGGAATAAACATCACAGAAGGAGAAAAGAGGAAAGGAGATTGCCGAGAGACTCTTGTATTCAAATTAAAGACATGATTTGTAAAAGCAAGACATCTGTCATAAGATATCACTGATTAGGAACATGGCCTAAACAGGTGTCCTCAAACTTTTTAAACAGGGAGCCAGTTCACAGTTCCTCAGACTGTTGGAGGGCCAGACTATAGTTAAAAAAAAAAAAAAAAAAAACTATGAACAAATTCCTATGCACACTGCACATGTCTTATTTTTAAGTAAAAAAACAAAACGGGAACAAATACAATCACACCGCCTCATGTGACCCGCGGGCTGCAGTTTGAGGAACCCTGGAAATATCTGCTCTGTGTAGCAGATACTTGAAGTCAAGCAATACTTGAATCATGTCTTGTTCTCTGAAAAATAACCCATGCCACTTCACAGTCTTATCTATAGCAAGCCTCTCTAAAGAGTTTTCTAGAAATGGATGTTGAAAACTATCCAAATGTCATGAGTCCATATCCAATATAGTTACCTAATGTTAACAAAGCTGAGAAACCTAGCTCAGCCCTCATTTGTTGTTAGGATATCAATACAGTACTCAACTCTTAGCCACATTACAACCTTGACTTCAGCCATTTTTTAATAACCTTGATTCCCTGTTACTAACTGTTGCTATAAATAATAACTGCTGTACTACAATTTGAGCATTTACTATGAGTTAGACACTGTGCTAAGTACCTTATATGCATTATTTCCTTTTAATTTTCAGAATAACATTATAAAGTAAGTAGTATTTCTACCCCCCACCCCCACCTTTACAGATTGGAAACGTGAGGTTCAGTGCCTCTCTCAGTTCACACCAAAAGAGTCCTAGCAGTCTGATCTCATAGTCTGAGCACCCAGATATTATACTTGTGAGGAACATGGTAGAGGAAAAAGTCTTTTATGCTTACACCCCTCCTGTGTGTAACACTCTGGGACACTGGAGGCATGTGTTCATACGAATGTGAACGAGACGCTCCTCTTCAGTGTGCTCAGTACACAGTGCATTTGTAAAGCAAAGGGTGGTTCTCCTCAAGAGAAGGAAGAATCCCCGGCGTCTGACGGAACACTCAGCCCCGTGTTGCCAGTCTAGGCTCTCACCGAAGTTAAAATATCAAAGCCAAAAACAGAAACACTTCACTCCATATTCTGTCACCTCAAACTTACTTTGAAGGTTGAACCTCTTGGATTTTAAACTTTCTTTACTTTTTTTCTGCATTATGCTTGTTAAAACAAACAAACAAACAAAAAAAAAAACACACATAGAGAAACAGCTTCATTAAGATATTCATAGGCCGTGTAATTCACCCACCTAATGGGTACTAGCTGACAATTTTTAGTATATTCCCTGAGTTGTGCAACCATCACCACTAATTTTAAAACATTTTTATCACCCCCCCCAAAGAAACCTATAACCATGAACCATTCTTCATTCCCTCTAACCGGAGCCCCAGGCAGCCACCCTCCCATCAATTTGCCTATTCTGGACATTCGTATAAACAGAATCATACGCTGTGTGATTATCTGTGACTGGCTCCTCTTACTTAATCACAACGTTTTCAGGGTCCATAAACGTGGTAGCACGCATTGTATTTCATTCCTTTTCATGACTGAATAATAATATTCCATTGTCTGGACAGAATGAATTTTATTTATCCATTCAGCAGTTGAAGAAAATTTGGGTTGCTTCCATTTTTTGGCTCTTCTGAATAATGCTGTCATGAATATTTGCTTGCAGGGTCTGTGTGGATGTGGGTCTTCAACTGTCCTGGACGTAATGTCTAGTCAGAGAACTGGGTCGTCTGGTAACTCTATGCTTAACATTTTGAGGAACTGCCAAGCTATACTCCAAAAAGATGGTACCATTTGACAAGCCCACCGACAAATATCCTCACCAGTGTTTGTTCCTCCCTAGTGTTTGATTATCCCTATTCCACTGGGTGTGAAGTGGTTCTCTTTGAGGTTTTTGACTGCATCCCCCGAATGGCTAAGAAGCAGCTTTTCCTGTGTTTATATCTTCTTTGGAGAAATGTCTATTCATGTCCCTTGCCTTTTTAAAAACTGGTATGTGTGTTTTTTGTTATTGTATCGTAAGATTCTTCATATAGTCTAGATACAAGCCTCTTATAAGATATCTGATTTGCAAATATTTTATCTCATTCTGTGGGTTGACTTCACACTTTTTTGATGGTATCCTTTGGAGCATAGAAGTTTTTTATTTGATGTGATCTTTGTGATGAAGTCCAATATATCTATTTTATTTTTATTGAGATAGGATTTTTTGCTTGTCACCAGGGCTAGAGTGCAGTGGTATCACTATAGCTCACCGCAACCACAAACTCCTGGGCTCAAGCAATCCTCCTATCTCAGCTTCCCAAGTACCTGCAGGGCTAATTCTATTTTTTTTTTATTATTTTTTATTTTTTTATAGAGCCAGGGATTTCACTATGTTACACAGACTGGTCTCAAACTCCTGGCTTCAAGCGATCCTCCTGCCTCAGCCTCTTAAAACGTGGGACTAAAGGAGTCACGGCCTTGCCTAGCCGTATGTTGCTTTTTTTGTATCCTCTGAAATGGAAGTTCCCTCTCCATACTCTGTTATTGTCTTCTGCAAAGTGGATTAGAGGCAATAATACCAAACAAAAGGCTGCAAAGCCTTCTTCATGATGCTATTGTACTGCTTACCAGGTGCTACTGCAGAGACAAAACATGTTCAGGTGGTGTCCCTGGAACTAAAATTTGAAAGAGATAATTATAAGCACAGAGCTCAGCCGTGGTAAGCACCTAAGTGCCGTTACCTCAGTAGCCGTGACTAATCCTCCGTGATACTGCTCTTCCTTGATTGCTGGCTGGAATCTCTCAGGTTTCTGCTCCTTCTAGAGGAAACAGATGGTGAAAGATGGAGTTTGGAGGTGGGGGGCCTGACAGTCACGGTGGAGATTATCTGTAGACATTCTGTAGTAATTGTGTGGGTGCACGGAGATCTCAGATCAGGCACAGATACAGGAATGGGGACTGCAAGGTCCTGCTGTCCTCCAACACCGTCACCACCACTGGGAGTTTCGCCCTTTTAAGCCGACTTGATAAGAACCTAAGTTTGAGTTTATTAAGGGCTTTCCTTTGTATGTTTCTATCTAGAGTCTCTGACTTCCTAGAAATTGCATGCACAATTTGTGCCTATTTCCAGGGTAGAAGTTCCTTTTATCAGGTCATCAGAGCATCTAGGAAGAAATCTCCTGAGACAGAAAGTAGATCAGGGGCTGCCTGGGGCTGCAGAGGGCCGGAGGGGAGAAGGACCAGTGATGCTAATGAGTGTGGAGTTACTTTTAGGGTTGATGAAAACATTCTAAAAGTAGACTGTAGTGATGGTTGCACAACACTGTGGATATATTAAAAAAATAATTGAGTTGTAAACTTCAGATGGGGGAATTGTATGATCTGTGAATTAGATCTTGTTTGTTTGTTTTTTATAAATAAGTGTATCTAAGACATTCAAAAGAGTAAGGACTACTGTTATTTGACGTGAACTTCTGACCTTGTCTGATTTTCTAACCCGGCCTGACACCCGTAGCTCAGTGATTAGGGCTCCGGCCACATGCCCTGGGGCTGGTGGGTTCAAACCCAGCCCTGGGCCTGCTAAACAGCAATGACAACTGCAACAACAAAAAAGTAGCTGGGCGTTGTGGCAGACACCTGTAGTCCTAGCTAGTTGGGAAGCTGAGGCAAGAGAATCGCTTGAGCCCAAGAGTTTGAAGTTGTGTGAGCTGTGATGCCACGGCACTGTACCGAGGGCTACCTGGTGAGACTCTCTCAAAAAATAATAATAATTATAATTTTCTAACCCCAGAATGCTCGTAATTATCACATACTGAATGCTTACTGTGTGCTAGGTTAGGAGTAGGAACCTGCAACATTAAGTCATATGTGGCCTTCCAGGCCCTTAAGGGGGGCCATTTGACTGAATCCAAATTTTACCTAACAAATCCTTTTATTTTTATTTATACTTTTTTGTTCAACTTTGTTTTTATTTTATTTTTTAAATGAATGTATTTAAAATACCAAAGAATAAAATAAATTTCAATGAAACAATCCTCCTACATTGACCAGCAGTGTTAGAACAGAGAGCCCTGGCGCTAAACTGATGCTGCTATGCTCATGATTTAGCTCCGACTTCCCCACTTGACAGGAGCCTCTGCCACACCAGGCTGGTTGGTGACAGTTTATCGGGGTCAAGCTTTTGGCCAGGTGCACTGTGTATGTGTTTGAAATGGAATTTGTGAAGAGTTACACAGCTTGAAAGTGTTTTGTTTTTTTAATTCTGTCTGCTTAATAGCCCATCGTGTCAAAGAAGACCAAGAGAACTCTGAAAAAAGAAAACTTATTTTTTAATGGGGATTGGGCATTACAATGTTATCATGTTTCTGCTAGAGATAAGATGTTTGCTTGCTTTGTGCCAGTGCAATAGCAACATTAAAGAAAATCAGTGCTCATCAGTATCATAGCACTCACAGGGACCACAAATATTTTAAATCAGAGGGAGAGACGTGAAAGCTTGTATTGCAGAAATTTAAAGATTAAAAATCAAAAGCAAAGACAACTCAAGCAGCAATAAGACCTGGAAATATGCCACTGAAGCAGCTTATTGAGTAGATTACATACTCAGGGGTGGGGAGCCATTCAGTGATGTAGAAGTTGTGGAAGAATTCATTGTTGAAGTTGTAGGGTACTTAGACCTCAATAACATTTCAAAGTATAATCACCTACCTCTCTCAAGGAGCACTGTAACTGATCAGAGGAAAACATATATTATAAATATATATTATTCGACTGCTTTGGATGAAGCAACTGATACTGTTGACTTGGTACAGGTTTTCTTTTTTCTTTCTCTTTTTTTTTTTCCTTTATGAGCTAGAATCTGTCACCCAGGCTAGAGTGCCATGGCCTCAGCCTAGCTCGCGGCAACCTCAAATACCTGGGCTGAAGCAACACCCTACGTCAGCCTCCTGAGTAGCTGGCACTATGGGTACATACCTATAAGAGGAAGGTATGGGGTGAACCTACCTCATGTGGTAGCTATGTGGCTAATTTTTCTATTTTTAGTAGAGATGGGGTCTCCCTCTTGCTTAAGCTGGTCTCAAACTCCTGAATCTCAAGCAATCCTCCAGCCTTTGCCTCCCAGTTAGACTGAATTTGGTAACAGGAAAACACCTTTGATGACAGGAAAACATGAAGACTTTATTAATTGCACAGGTAAAAAAAAAATTAACAGATCCAGATATTCTCATTTCTTTTTATTGTATCTTGCATCAGCAAAATACTACTATTTTAAGTGACACTTTGGAACAAGTTCTAAGTGTCGGTAACTACATCCATGGAAATGCAGCAGGCCAGGGTCAGTTTCATAACACACTAAAGTTGAATGATGAGGTCTTCCTGTGGCTCTGCTGTACCATTCTAAAGTGCATTGGCCGTCGCAGGGACAGCTCTTAGCCAGAATTTTATCTCTGTGAGAACAGGCATTTTCTGAAGAATAGAATCAGCAATGTGAATTACTGAATTATTTCTATCGGAATGCAGCATTTCTGTGTGATAATGTCAAATCGGATGACTTGAATATTTCTGTGCATGGTAATACTAAGTCTATATATGATATGTGGCCAAAAAAACCCTTAAGCATTTTGAAAAAAAAAAAGCTATCTTTTTACAAAACACTTCTCCAAAAGGAAATTTTGGATAAACATTTTCCCTCGTTAACAAAGGTCGCTGATGAGCAGGATGATATTGGTGAATCATTTGAAGAACACGCAGCTGTCATAGACTTGGTAATTGGAGAATACCAATGAAAGGTTCACTGACTTTGAAAATCACGCGTTAACTCAAGTTAGCATTTCCGCCTCACCTAGTTGAAATCGCCGAGGCACCTAAAAAACTACAGCTGGAATTGATTGAGCTCTCAGTAGATGACATTTTAAGTTCATTGTTTGATGCTATAAGGAAGAGCTGACTGAAATATGAAAAGTGCGGTAGAATACCCACGCCTTTGGGCAACATGCCCCCCGAAAACGCTCTCTTATTTCTCCACCACTTCTGGATGTGAGTGAATCTACATTCTCTGACCTGCCCCTTTAAGGTCGCAGGTGACTGATAGCCATCTAGAGGGTCAACAGAAACTGCAGACCTTCATGCTGCCAGGAAATGTTCAGATGCTTTCCAACAAAAGGCAGAGGCAACAAAGTCTTCACGAGTCATTTAAAATTAACAAATATCACACTGGTTAACACAGCCTTCCTGGCAATTTCACAGTTATTGTGTTAAGACATTTACATTCCACATTTACTAAGTTTCACATATACCATTGTAAGATGCACCAC